>JANKYH010000719.1:0-140083 GCA_027475595.1 Populus davidiana x Populus alba var. pyramidalis | reverse complement strand
ATTCCACCGAGACGACCAGAATACCGGCTCAAAAGGTCCATAACTATAGATCGGACCGTTGGATCGAGCTCAAATTGCGTTCACGAGTTTCCGAAGGCTGTTTCCCATGGAGTTGCCTGGAATCGGCAGGAGAAGACTACAATGGCCGGTCGGGCAATTCCACCGAGACGACGAGAATACCGGTTCAAAAGGTCCATAACTATAGATCCGACCGTTGGATCACGCTGAAAATTTTTTCAAGAATTTTCGGAGGCTGTTTCCCATGTAGTTGCGTGGAATCGATAGGACACGATTACCACGTCCGGTCGGGTAATTCCACCGAGACGACCAGAATACCGGCTCAAAAGGTCCATAACTATAGATCTGACCGTTGGATCACGCTAAAATTTATTTCTCGAGTTTCCGGAGTCTGTTTCCCATGGAGTTGCGTTGAATCGGTACGACACGATGACGACGTCCGGTCGGTCCATTCCATCGACACGACCAGAATACGGGCTCAAAACGTCCATAACTATAGATCCGATCGTTGGATCGCGGTCAATTTTCGTTCACGAGTTTTCGGAGGCTGTTTCCCATGGAGTTGCCTGGAATCGGCAGGACAAGACTACAATGGCCGGTCGGGCAATTCCACCGAGACGACGAGAATACCGGTTCAAAAGGTCCATAACTATAGATCCGACCGTTGGATCACGCTGAAAATTTTTTCAAGAATTTTCGGAGGCTGTTTCCCATGTAGTTGCTTGGAATCGGTAGGACACGTACCACGTCCGGTCGGGTAATTCCAACGAGACGACCAGAATACCGGCTCAAAAGGTCCATAACTATAGATCTGACCGTTGTATCACGCTAAAATTTGTTTCTCGAGTTTCTGGAGTCTGTTTCCCATGGAGTTGCGTTGAATCCATACGACACGATGACGACGTCCGGTCGGTCCATTCCATCGACACGACCAGAATACTGGCTCAAAACGTCCATAACTATAGATCCGATCGTTGGATCGCGGTCAATTTTCGTTCACGAGTTTCCGGAGGCTGTTTCCCATGGAGTTGCCTGGAATCGGCAGGACAAGACTGCAATGGCCGGTCGGGCAATTCCACCGAGACGACGAGAATACCGGTTCAAAAGGTCCATAACTATAGATCCGACCGTTGGATCACGCTGAAAATTTTGTTCATGAATTTTTAGAGGCTGTTTCCCATGTAGTTGCGTGGAATCGGTAGGACACGACTACCACGTCCGGTCGGGTAATTCCACCGAGACGACCAGAATACCGGCTCAAAAGGTCCATAACTATAGATCCGACCGTTGGATCGCGCTAAAATTTCGTTCACGAGTTTCCGGAGGCTGTTTCCTCTGGAGTTGCATCGAATCGGTAGGACACGACTACAACTTCCAGTCGGGCAATTCCACAGAGACGACCAGAATACCGGCTCAAAAGGTCCATAACTATAGATCCGACCGTTGGATCGCGGTTAAATTTTTTTCACGAGTTTCCAGACTCAGTTTCCCATGGAGTTGCGTGGAATCGATACGACACGAATACGACGTCCGGACTGGTAAATCCACCGACACGACCAGAATACCGGCTGAAAAGGTCCATAACTATAGATCCGACCCTTGGATCGCGCTAAAATTTTGTTCACGAGTTTCCGGAGCCTGTTTCCCATGTAGTTGCGTGGAATCGGTAGGACACGACTACCACGTCCGGTCGGGCAATTCCACCGAGACGACCAGAATACCGGCTCAAAAGGTCCATAACTATAGATCTGACCGTTGGATCGCGCTTAAATTTTTTTCACGAGTTTCGGGAGTCTGTTTCCCATGGAGTTGCGTTCAATCGATACGAAACGACGACGAGGTCAGCGGTCCACTCCAGCGGACACGACAGAATACCGGCTCAAAAGGTCCGTAACTATAGATTCGACGTTGGATCGCTCTCAAATTGTGTTCACGAGTTTTCGAAGGCTGTTTCCCATGAGTTGCGTGGAATCGGTACGACATGACTACGACATGCGGCTTGCAATTCCACCGACCGACCAGAATATCGGCTCAAAAGGTCCATAACTATAGATCCACCGTTGGATCGCGCTCAATTGGTTCACGAGTTTCCGGAGGCTGTTTCCCATGGAGTTGCGTGGAATCGATAGGACACGACTACAACATCGGTCGCGCAATTCCACCGAGACGACCCGAATACCGGCTCAAAAGGTCCTTAATTATAGATCCGACTGTGGATCGCGCTCAAATTTCAATCACAAGTTTCCGCAGGTGTTTCCCATGAAGTTGAGTGGAATCGGTAGGACACGATACGACGTCCGGTCGGGCAATTCCACCGAGACGACGAGGAATACCAGTTCAAAAGGTCCATACTATAGATCGACCGTTGGATCGCGCAGAAATTTTGTTCACGAGTTTTCGGAGGCTGTTTCCCATGTAGTTGCGTGGAATCGGTAGGACACGACTACCATGTCCGGTCGGTCCATTCCAGCGACACGACTATAATACCGGCTCAAAAGGTCCTTAACTATAGATCTGACCGTTGGATCGCGCTCAAATTTCATTCACGAGTTTCCGCAGGCTTTTTCCCATGGAGTTGCGTGGAATCGGCAGGACACGACTACCACGTCCGGTCGGGCAATTCCACCAAGACGACCAGAATACCGGCTCAAAAGGTCCATAACTATAGATCCGACCGTTGGATCGCGCTAAATTGTTTTTCTTGAGTTTCCGGAGTCTGTTTCCCATGGAGTTGCGTTGAATCGGTACGACACGATGACGACGTCCGGTCGGTCCATTCCATCGACATGACCAGAATACCGGCTCAAAAGGTGCATAACTATAGATCCGATCGTTGGATCGCGGTCAATTTTCGTTCACGAGTTTCCGAAGGCTGGTTCCCATGGAGTTGCGTGGAATCGGTAGGACACGACTACCACGTCCGGTCGGGCAATTCCACCGAGACGAAGAGAATACCGGTTCAAAAGGACCATAACTATAGATCCGACCGTTGGATGGCGCTAAATTTTTTTCTCGAGTTTCCGGAGTCTGTTTCCCATGGAGTTGCGTTGAATCGGTACGGACACGATGACGAAGTCAGGCGGTCCAATCCATCGATGACCAGAATACCGGCTCAAAAGATCCATAAATATAGATCCGACCGTTGGATCGCGGTTAATTTCGTTCACGAGTTTCCGCAGGCTGGTTCCATGGAGTTGCGTGGAATCGGTAGGACACGACTACCACGTCCGGTAAGGCATTCCACCGAGACGACCAGAGAATACCGCTCAAAAGGTCCTAATTATAGATCCGACCGTAGATCTCGGTTAATTGTTTTTCATGAGTTTCCGGAGTCTGTTTCCCATGGAGTTGCGTGGAATCGATACGACACGAATACGACGTCCGGACTGGTAATTCCACCGACACGACCAGAATACCGCTGAAAAGGTCCATAACTATAGATCCGACCCTTGGATCGCGCTAAAATTTTGTTCACGAGTTTCCGGAGCCTTTTCCCATGTAGTTGCGTGGAATGGTAGGACACGACTACCACGTCCGGTCGGGCAATTCCACCGAGACGACCAGAATACGGCTCAAAAGGTCCATAACTATAGATCTGACCGTTGGATCGCGCTTAATTTTTTTCACGAGTTTCGGGAGTCTGTTTTCCATGGAGTTGCGTTCAATCGATACGACACGACGACGACGTCAGGTCGGGCCATTCCAGCGACACGACCAGAATACGGCTCAAAAGGTCCGTAACTATAGATTCGACGTTGGATCGCTCTCAAATTGTGTTCACGAGTTTTCGCAGGCTGTTTCCCATGGAGTTGCGTGGAATCGGTACGATGACTACGACATGCGGCTTGCAATTCCACCGACCCGACCAGAATATCGGCTCAAAAGGTCCATAACTATAGATCCCACCGTTGGATCGCGCTCAATTGCGTTCACGAGTTTTCGGAGGCTGTTTCCCATGGAGTAGCGTCGAATCGATAGGACACGACTACAACGTCCGGTCGCGCAATTCCACCGAGACGACCCGAATACCGGCTCAAAAGGTCCTTAATTATAGATCGACTGTTGGATCGCGCTCCAATTTCAATCACGAGTTTCCGCAGGCTGTTTCCCATGAAGTTGAGTGGAATCGGTAGGACACGACTACGACGTCCGGTCGGGCAATTCCACGAGACGACGAGAACCAGTTCAAAAGGTCCATAACTATAGATCCGACCGTTGGATCGCGCAGAGAAATTTTTTTCACGAGTTTTCGGAGGCTGTTTCCCATGTAGTTGCGTGGAATCGGTAGGACACGGCTACCATGTCGGTCGGTCCATTCCAGCGACACGACTAGAATACCGGCTCAAAAGGTCCTTAACTATAGATCTGACCGTTGGATCGCGCTCAAATTCATTCACGAGTTTCCGCAGGCTTTTTCCCATGGAGTTGCGTGGAATCGGCAGGACACGACTACCACGTCCGTCGGGCAATTCACCAAGACGACCCGAATACCGGCTCAAAAGGTCCATAACTATAGATCCGACCGTTGGATCGCGCTAAATTGTTTTTCTTGAGTTTCCGGAGTCAGTTTCCCATGGAGTGGCGTTGAATCGGTACGACACGATGACGACGTCCGGTCGGTCCATTCCATCGACATGACCAGAATACCGGCTCAAAAGGTGCATAACTATAGATCCGATCGTTGGATCGCGGTCAATTTTCGTTCACGAGTTTCCGAAGGCTGGTTCCCATGGAGTTGCGTGGAATCGGTAGGACACGACTACCACGTCCGGTCGGGCAATTCCACCGAGACGAAGAGAATACCGGTTCAAAAGGACCATAACTATAGATCCGACCGTTGGATGGCGCTAAATTTTTTTTCTCGAGTTTCCGGAGTCTGTTTCCCATGGAGTTGCGTTGAATCGGTACGACACGATGACGACGTCCGGTCGGTCCAATCCATCGACGTGACCAGAATACCGGCTCAAAAGATCCATAAATATAGATCCGACCGTTGGATCGCGGTCAATTTTCGTTCACGAGTTTCCGCAGGCTGGTTCCCATTGAGTTGCGTGGAATCGGTAGGACACGACTACCACGTCCGGTAAGGCAATTCCACCGAGACGACTAGAATACCGGCTCAAAAGGTCCTTAATTATAGATCCGACCGTTAGATCTCGGTTAATTGTTTTTCATGAGTTTCCGGAGTCTGTTTCCCATGGAGTTGCGTGGAATCGATACGACACCAATACGACGTCCGGATTGGTAATTCCACCGACACGACCAGAATACCGGCTGAAAAGGTCCATAACTATAGATCCGACCCTTGGATCGCGCTAAAATTTTGTTCACGAGTTTCCGGAGCCTGTTTCCCATGTAGTTGCGTGGAATCGGTAGGACACGACTACCAGTCCGGTCGGGCAATTCCACCGAGACGACCAGAATACCGGCTCAAAAGGTCCATAAACTATAGATACCGTTGGATCGCGCTTAAATTTTTTCACGAGTTTCGGGAGTCTGTTTCCCATGGAGTTGCGTTCAATCGATACGACACGACGACGACGTCAGGTCGGTCCATTCCAGCGACACGACCAGAATACCGGCTCAAAAGGTCCGTAACTATAGATTCGACCGTTGGATCGCTCTCAAATTGTGTTCACGAGTTTTCGAAGGCTGTTTCCCATGGAGTTGCGTGGAATCGGTACGACATGACTACGACATGCGGCTTGCAATTCCACCGACCCGACCAGAATATCGGCTCAAAAGGTCCAAACTATAGATCCCACGTTGGATCGCGCTCAAATTGCGTTCACGAGTTTCCGGAGGCTGTTTCCCATGGAGTTGCGTGGAATCGATAGGACACGACTACAACGTCCGGTCGCGCAATTCCACCGAGACGACCCGAATACCGGCTCAAAAGGTCCTTAATTATAGATCCGACTGTTGGATCGCGCTCCAATTTCAATCACGAGTTTCCGCAGGCTGTTTCCCATGAAGTTGAGTGGAATCGGTAGGACACGACTACGACGTCCGGTCGGGCAATTCCACCGAGACGACGAGAATACCAGTTCAAAAGGTCCATAACTATAGATCCGACCGTTGGATCGCGCAGAATTTTGTTCACGAGTTTTCGGAGGCTGTTTCCCATGTAGTTGCGTGGAATCGGTAGGACACGGATCATGTCCGGTCGGTCCATTCCAGCGACACGACTAGAATACCGGCTCAAAAGGTCCTTAACTATAGATCTGACCGTTGGATCGCGCTCAAATTTCATTCACGAGTTTCCGCAGGCTTTTTCCCATGGAGTTGCGTGGAATCGGCAGGACACGACTACCACGTCCGGTCGGGCAATTCCACCAAGACGACCAGAATACCGGCTCAAAAGGTCCATAACTATAGATCCGACCGTTGGATCGCGCTAAATTGTTTTTCTTGAGTTTCCGGAGTCTGTTTCCCATGGAGTTGCGTTGAATCGGTACGACACGATGACGACGTCCGGTCGGTCCATTCCATCGACATGACCAGAATACCGGCTCAAAAGGTGCATAACTATAGATCCGATCGTTGGATCGCGGTCAATTTTCGTTCACGAGTTTCCGAAGGCTGGTTCCCATGGAGTTGCGTGGAATCGGTAGGACACGACTACCACGTCCGGTCGGGCAATTCCACCGAGACGAAGAGAATACCGATTCAAAAGGACCATAACTATAGATCCGACCGTTGGATGGCGCTAAATTTTTTTTCTCGAGTTTCCGGAGTCTGTTTCCCATGGAGTTGCGTTGAATCGGTACGACACGATGACGACGTCCGGTCGGTCCATCCATCGACGTGACCAGAATACCGGCTCAAAAGATCCATAAATATAGATCCGACCGTTGGATCGCGGTTAATTTTCGTTCACGAGTTTCCGCAGGCTGGTTCCCATGGAGTTGCGTGGAATCGGTAGGACACGACTACCACGTCCGGTAAGGCAATTCCACCGAGACGACCAGAATACCGGCTCAAAAGGTCCTTAATTATAGATCCGACCGTTAGATCTCGGTTAATTGTTTTTCATGAGTTTCCGGAGTCTGTTTCCCATGGAGTTGCGTGGAATCGATACGACACGAATACGACGTCCGGACTGGTAATTCCACCGACACGACCAGAATACCGGCTGAAAAGGTCCATAACTATAGATCCGACCCTTGGATCGCGCTAAAATTTTGTTCACGAGTTTCCGGAGCCTGTTTCCCATGTAGTTGCGTGGAATCGGTAGGACACGACTACCACGTCCGGTCGGGCAATTCCACCGAGACGACCAGAATACCGGCTCAAAAGGTCCATAACTATAGATCTGACCGTTGGATCGCGCTTAAATTTTTTTCACGAGTTTCGGGAGTCTGTTTCCCATGGAGTTGCGTTCAATCGATACGACACGACGACGACGTCAGGTCGGTCCATTCCAGCGACACGACCAGAATACCGGCTCAAAAGGTCCGTAACTATAGATTCGACCGTTGGATCGCTCTCAAATTGTGTTCACGAGTTTTCGAAGGCTGTTTCCCATGGAGTTGCGTGGAATCGGTACGACATGACTACGACATGCGGCTTGCAATTCCACCGACCCGACCAGAATATCGGCTCAAAAGGTCCATAACTATAGATCCCACCGTTGGATCGCGCTCAAATTGCGTTCACGAGTTTCCGGAGGCTGTTTCCCATGGAGTTGCGTGGAATCGATAGGACACGACTACAACGTCCGGTCGCGCAATTCCACCGAGACGACCCGAATACCGGCTCAAAAGGTCCTTAATTATAGATCCGACTGTTGGATCGCACTCAAATTTCAATCACGAGTTTCCGCAGGCTGTTTCCCATGAAGTTGAGTGGAATCGGTAGGACACGACTACGACGTCCGGTCGGGCAATTCCACCGAGACGACGAGAATACCAGTTCAAAAGGTCCATAACTATAGATCCGACCGTTGGATCGCGCAGAAATTTTGTTCACGAGTTTTCGGAGGCTGTTTCCCATGTAGTTGCGTGGAATCGGTAGGACACGGCTACCATGTCCGGTCGGTCCATTCCAGCGACACGACTAGAATACCGGCTCAAAAGGTCCTTAACTATAGATCTGACCGTTGGATCGCGCTCAAATTTCATTCACGAGTTTCCGCAGGCTTTTTCCCATGGAGTTGCGTGGAATCGGCAGGACACGACTACCACGTCCGGTCGGGCAATTCCACCAAGACGACCAGAATACCGGCTCAAAAGGTCCATAACTATAGATCCGACCGTTGGATCGCGCTAAATTGTTTTTCTTGAGTTTCCGGAGTCAGTTTCCCATGGAGTGGCGTTGAATCGGTACGACACGATGACGACGTCCGGTCGGTCCATTCCATCGACATGACCAGAATACCGGCTCAAAAGGTGCATAACTATAGATCCGATCGTTGGATCGCGGTCAATTTTCGTTCACGAGTTTCCGAAGGCTGGTTCCCATGGAGTTGCGTGGAATCGGTAGGACACGACTACCACGTCCATAGATCGCACCGTTGGATCGCGATTAAATTGCGTTCACGAGTTTCCGCAGGCTGTTTCCCATGGACTTTCGTGGAATCGGTAGAATACGACTGCAACGTCCGGTTGGGAAATTCCACCGAGGAGACCAGAATACCGGCTCAAAAGGTCCTTAATTATAGATCGGACCGTTGGATCACGCTCAAATTTCAATCACGAGTTTCCGGAGGCTGTTTCTCATGGAGTTGAGTGGAATCGGTAGGACACGACTACAACGTCCGGTCGGGCAATTCCACCGACACGACCAGAATACCGGCTCAAAAGGTCCTTAACTATAGATCCGATCGTTGGATCGCGCGCAAATTTCTTTCACGAGTTTTCGCAGGCTGTTTCCCATGAGTTGCGTGGAATCGGCAGGACACGACTACCACGTCCGGTCGGGCAATTCCATCGACACGACCAGAATACCAGCTCAAAAGGTCCATAACTATAGATCCGACCGTTGGATCTCGGTTAAATGTTTTTCACGAGTTTCCAGAGTTAGTTTCCCATGGAGTTGCGTGGAATCGATACGACACGAATACGACGTCCGGACTGGTAATTCCACCGACACGACCAGAATACCGGCTCAAAAGGTCCTTAACTATAGATCCGACCGTTGGATCGCGCTCAAATTTCATTCACGAGTTTCCACAGGCTTTTTCCCATGGAGTTGCGTGGAATCGGCAGGACTCGACTACCACGTCCGGTCGGGTAATTCCACCGACAGGACCAGAATACCGGCTCAAAAAGTCCTTAACTATAGATCCGACCGTTGGATCGCGCTCAAATTTCATTCACGAGTTTCCGCAGGCTCTTTCCCATGGAGTTGCGTGGAATCGGTAGGACACGACTACCACGTCCGGTCGGGCAATTCCACCGAGACGACCAGAATACCGGCTCAAAAGGTCCATAACTATAGATCCGACCGTTGGATCGCGGTCAATTTTCGTTCACGAGTTTCCGGAGGGGGGTTCCCATGGGGTTGCGTGGAATCGGCCAGACACGACTACAACGTCCGGTCGGGCCATTCCACCGGCACGACCAGAATCCGGCTCAAAAGGTCCATAACTATAGATCCGACCGTTGGATCGCGGTTAATTTTCGTTCACGAGTTTCCGGAGGCTGTTTCCCATGGAGTTGAGTTGAATCGGTACGACACGATGACGACGTTCGGACTGGTAATTCCACGGACACGACCAGAATACCGGCTCAAAAGGTCCATAACTATAGATCCGACCGTTGGATCGCGCTCAAATTTCATTCACGAGTTTCCACAGGCTTTTTCCCATGGAGTTGCGTGGAATCGGCAGGACTCGACTACCACGTCCGGTCGGGTAATTCCACCGACAGGACCAGAATACCGGCTCAAAAAGTCCTTAACTATAGATCCGACCGGTGGATCGCGATTAAATGGCGTTCACGAGTTTCCGCAGTCTGTTTCCCATGGAGTTGCGTGGAATCGGTAGGATACGACTACAACGTCCGGTGGGGCAATTCCACCGAGACGACCAGAATACCGGCTCAAAAGGTCCATAACTATAGATCGCACCGTTGGATCGCGATTAAATTGCATTCACGAGTTTCCGCAGGCTGTTTCCCATGGACTTTCGTGGAATCGGTAGAATACGACTGCAACGTCCGGTTGGGAAATTCCACTGAGGAGACCAGAATACCGGCTCAAAAGGTCCTTAGCTATAGATCCGACCGTTGGATCGCGGTCAATTTTCATTCACGAGTTTCCGGAGGCTGGTTCCCATGGAGTTGCGTGGAATCGGCAGGACACGACTACCACGTCCGGTCGGGTAATTCCACCGACAGGACCAGAATACCGGCTCAAAAAGTCCTTAACTATAGATCTGACCGTTGGATCGCGCTCAAATTTCATTCACGAGTTTCCGCAGGCTCTTTCCCATGGAGTAGCGTGGAATCGGCAGGACACGACTACAACGTCCGGTCGGGCAATTCCACCGAGACGACGAGAATACCGGTTCAAAAGGTCCATAACTATAGATCCGACCGTTGGATCGCGCGCAAATTTCTTTCACGAGTTTTCGCAGGCTGTTTCCCATGAGTTGCGTGGAATCGGCAGGACACGACTACCACGTCCGGTCGGGCAATTCCACCGACACGACCAGAATACCAGCTCAAAAGGTCCATAACTATAGATCCGACCGTTGGATCTCGGTTAAATGTTTTTCACGAGTCTCCAGAGTTAGTTTCCCATGGAGTTGCGTGGAATCGATACGACACGAATACGACGTCCGGACTGGTAATTCCACCGACACGACCAGAATACCGGCTCAAAAGGTCCTTAACTATAGATCCGACCGTTGGATCGCGCTCAAATTTCATTCACGAGTTTCCGCAGGCTTTTTCCCATGGAGTTGCGTGGAATCGGCAGGACACGACTACCACGTCCGGTCGGGTAATTCCACCGACAGGACCAGAATACCGGCTCAAAAAGTCCTTAACTATAGATCTGACCGTTGGATCTCGGTTAAATGTTTTTCACGAGTTTCCAGAGTTAGTTTCCCATGGATTTGCGTGGAATCGATACGACACGAATACGACGTCCGGACTGGTAATTCCACCGACACGACCAGAATACCGGCTCAAAAGGTCCTTAACTATAGATCCGACCGTTGGATCGCGCTCAAATTTCATTCACGAGTTTCCGCAGGCTTTTTCCCATGGAGTTGCGTGGAATCGGCAGGACACGACTACCACGTCCGGTCGGGTAATTCCACCGACAGGACCAGAATACCGGCTCAAAAAGTCCTTAACTATAGATCTGACCGTTGGATCGCGCTCAAATTTCATTCACGAGTTTCCGCAGGCTCTTTCCCCTGGAGTAGCGTGGAATCGGCAGGACACGACTACAACGTCCGGTGGGGCAATTCCACCGAGACGACCAGAATACCGGCTCAAAAGGTCCATAACTATAGATCGCACCGTTGGATCGCGATTAAATTGCGTTCACGAGTTTCCGGAGGCTGTTTCCCATGGAGTTGAGTTGAATCGGTACGACACGATGACGACGTTCGGACTGGTAATTCCACGGACACGACCAGAATACCGGCTCAAAAGGTCCATAACTATAGATCCGACCGTTGGATCGCGCTCAAATTTCATTCACGAGTTTCCGCAGTCTGTTTCCCATGGAGTTGCGTGGAATCGGTAGGATACGACTACAACGTCCGGTGGGGCAATTCCACCGAGACGACCAGAATATCGGCTCAAAAGGTCCATAACTATAGATCGCACCGTTGGATCGCGATTAAATTGCGTTCACGAGTTTCCGCAGGCTGTTTCCCATGGACTTTCGTGGAATCTGTAGAATACGACTGCAACGTCCGGTTGGGAAATTCCACTGAGGAGACCAGAATACCGGCTCAAAAGGTCCTTAACTATAGATCCGACCATTGGATCGCGCTCAAATTTCATTTACGAGTTTCCGCAGGCTTTTTCCCATGGAGTTGCGTGGAATCGGCAGGACACGACTACCACGTCCGGTCGGGTAATTCCACCGACATGACCAGAATACCGGCTTAAAAGGTCCTTAACTATAGATCCGACCGTTGGATCGCGCTCAAGTTTCATTCACGAGTTTCCGCAAGCTCTTTCAATTGGAGTTGCGTGGAATCGGCAGGACACGACTACAACGTCCGGTCGGTCCACTCCATCGACACGACCAGAATACCGGCCCAAAAGGTCCATAACTATAGATTCGACCGTTGGATCGCGCTAAAATTTCGTTCACGAGTTTCCGGAGCATGTTTCCCCTGGAGTTGCGTGGAATTGGTAGGACACGACGACAACGTCCGGTCGGGCAATTCCACAGAGACGACCAGAATACCGGCTCAAAAGGTCCATAACTATAGATCCGACCGTTGGATCTCGGTTAAATGTTTTTCACGAGTTTCCAGAGTTAGTTTCCCATGGAGTTGCGTGGAATCGATACGACACGAATACGACGTCCGGACTGGTAATTCCACCGACACGACCAGAATACCGGCTCAAAAGGTCCTTAACTATAGATCCGACCGTTGGATCGCGCTCAAATTTCATTGACGAGTTTCCGCAGGCTTTTTCCCATGGAGTTGCGTGGAATCGGCAGGACACGACTACCACGTCCGGTCGGGTAATTCCACCGACAGGACCAGAATACCGGCTCAAAAAGTCCTTAACTATAGATCTGACCGTTGGATCGCGCTCAAATTTCATTCACGAGTTTCCGCAGGCTCTTTCCCATGGAGTAGCGTGGAATCGGCAGGACACGACTACCACGTCCGGTCGGGTAATTCCACCGACAGGACCAGAATACCGGCTCAAAAAGTCCTTAACTATAGATCTGACCGTTGGATCGCGCTCAAATTTCATTCACGAGTTTCCGCAGGCTCTTTCCCATGGAGTAGCGTGGAATCGGCAGGACACGACTACCACGTCCGGTCGGGCAATTCCACCGACACGACCAGAATACCAGCTCAAAAGGTCCATAACTATAGATCCGACCGTTGGATCTCGGTTAAATGTTTTTCACGATTTTCCAGAGTTAGTTTCCCATGGAGTTGCGTGGAATCGATACGACAGGAATACGACGTCCGGACTGGTAATTCCACCGACACGACCAGAATACCGGCTCAAAAGGTCCTTAACTATAGATCCGACCGTTGGATCGCGCTCAAATTTCATTCACGAGTTTCCACAGGCTTTTTCCCATGGAGTTGCGTGGAATCGGCAGGACTCGACTACCACGTCCGGTCGGGTAATTCCACCGACAGGACCAGAATACCGGCTCAAAAAGTCCTTAACTATAGATCCGACCGTTGGATCGCGCTCAAATTTCATTCACGAGTTTCCGCAGGCTCTTTCCCATGGAGTTGCGTGGAATCGGTAGGACACGACTACCACGTCCGGTCGGGCAATTCCACCGAGACGACCAGAATACCGGCTCAAAAGGTCCATAACTATAGATCCGACCGTTGGATCGCGGTCAATTTTCGTTCACGAGTTTCCGGAGGGGGGTTCCCATGGGGTTGCGTGGAATCGGCCAGACACGACTACAACGTCCGGTCGGGCCATTCCACCGGCACGACCAGAATCCGGCTCAAAAGGTCCATAACTATAGATCCGACCGTTGGATCGCGGTTAATTTTCGTTCACGAGTTTCCGGAGGCTGTTTCCCATGGAGTTGAGTTGAATCGGTACGACACGATGACGACGTTCGGACTGGTAATTCCACGGACACGACCAGAATACCGGCTCAAAAGGTCCATAACTATAGATCCGACCGTTGGATCGCGCTCAAATTTCATTCACGAGTTTCCACAGGCTTTTTCCCATGGAGTTGCGTGGAATCGGCAGGACTCGACTACCACGTCCGGTCGGGTAATTCCACCGACAGGACCAGAATACCGGCTCAAAAAGTCCTTAACTATAGATCCGACCGGTGGATCGCGATTAAATGGCGTTCACGAGTTTCCGCAGGCTGTTTCCCATGGACTTTCGTGGAATCGGTAGAATACGATTGCAACGTCCGGTTGGGAAATTCCACTGAGGAGACCAGAATACCGGCTCAAAAGGTCCTTAACTATAGATCCGACCGTTGGATCGCGGTCAATTTTCATTCACGAGTTTCCGGAGGCGGGTTCCCATGGGGTTGCGTGGAATCAGCAGGACACGACTACCACGTCCGGTCGGGCAATTCCACCGACATGACCAGAATACCAGCTCAAAAGGTCCATAACTATAGATCCGACCGTTGGATCTCGGTTAAATGTTTTTCACGAGTTTCCAGAGTTAGTTTCCCATGGAGTTGCGTGGAATCGATACGACACGAATACGACGTCTGCACTGGTAATTCCACGGACACGACCAGAATACCGGCTCAAAAGGTCCTTAACTATAGATCCGACCGTTGGATCGCGCTCAAATTTCATTCACGAGTTTCCGCAGGCTTTTTCCCATGGAGTTGCGTGGAATCGGCAGGACAAACTACCACGTCCGGTCGGGCAATTCCACCGAGACGACGAGAATACCAGTTCAAAAGGTCCATAACTATAGATCCGACCGTTGGATCGCGCTGAAATTTTGTTCACGAGTTTTCGAAGGCTATTTCCCATGTAGTTACGTGGAATCGGTAGGACACGACTACCACGTCCGGTCGGGTAATTCCACCGACACGACCAGAATACCGGCTCAAAAAGTCCTTAACTATAGATCCGACCGTTGGATCGCGCTCAAATTTCATTCACGAGTTCCCGCAGGCTCTTTCCCATGGAGTAGCGTGGAATCGGCAGGACACGACTACAACGTCCGGTTGGGCAATTCCACCGAGACGACGAGAATACCGGTTCAAAAGGTCCATAACTATAGATCCGACCGTTGGATCGCGCTGAAATTTCTTTCACGAGTTTTCGCAGGCTGTTTCCCATGAGTTGCGTGGAATCGACAGGACATGACTACCACGTCCGGTCGGGCAATTCCACCGACACGACCAGAATACCAGCTCAAAAGGTCCATAACTATAGATCCGACCGTTGGATCTCGGTTAAATGTTTTTCACGAGTTTCCAGAGTTAGTTTCCCATGGAGTTGCGTGGAATCGATACGACACGAATACGACGTCTGGACTGGTAATTCCACCGACACGACCAGAATACCGGCTCAAAAGGTCCTTAACTATAGATCCGACCGTTGGATCGCGCTCAAATTTCATTCACGAGTTTCCGCAGGCTTTTTCCCATGGAGTTGCGTGGAATCGGCAGGACACGACTACCACGTCCGGTCGGGCAATTCCACCGAGACGACGAGAATACCGGTTCAAAAGGTCCATAACTATAGATCCGACCGTTGGATCGCGCTGAAATTTTGTTCACGAGTTTTCGAAGGCTATTTCCCGTGTAGTTACGTGGAATCGGTAGGACACGACTACCACGTCCGGTCGGGTAATTCCACCGACACGACCAGAATACCGGCTCAAAAAGTCCTTAACTATAGATCCGACCGTTGGATCGCGCTCAAATTTCATTCACGAGTTCCCGCAGGCTCTTTCCCATGGAGTAGCGTGGAATCGGCAGGACACGACTACAACGTCCGGTCGGGCAATTCCACCGAGACGACGAGAATACCGGTTCAAAAGGTCCATAACTATAGATCCGACCGTTGGATCGCGCTGAAATTTCTTTCACGAGTTTTCGCAGGCTGTTTCCCATGAGTTGCGTGGAATCGGCAGGACATGACTACCACGTCCGGTCGGGCAATTCCACCGACACGACCAGAATACCAGCTCAAAAGGTCCATAACTATAGATCCGACCGTTGGATCTCGGTTAAATGTTTTTCACGAGTTTCCAGAGTTAGTTTCCCATGGAGTTGCGTGGAATCGATACGACACGAATACGACGTCTGGACTGGTAATTCCACCGACACGACCAGAATACCGGCTCAAAAGGTCCTTAACTATAGATCCGACCGTTGGATCGCGCTCAAATTTTTTTCACGAGTTTTCGCAGGCTTTTCCCATGGAGTTGCGTGGAATCGGCAGGACACGACTACCACGTCCGGTCGGGCAATTCCACCGAGACGACGAGAATACCGGTTCAAAAGGTCCATAACTATAGATCCGACCGTTGGATCGCGCTGAAATTTGTTCACGAGTTTTCGCAGGCTATTTCCCGTGTAGTTACGTGGAATCGGTAGGACACGACTACCACGTCCGGTCGGGTAATTCCACCGACACGACCAGAATACCGGCTCAAAAAGTCCTTAACTATAGATCCGACCGTTGGATCGCGCTCAAATTTCATTCACGAGTTCCCGCAGGCTCTTTCCCATGGAGTAGCGTGGAATCGGCAGGACACGACTACAACGTCCGGTCGGGCAATTCCACCGAGACGACGAGAATACCGGTTCAAAAGGTCCATAACTATAGATCCGACCGTTGGATCGCGCTGAAATTTCTTTCACGAGTTTTCGCAGGCTGTTTCCCATGAGTTGCGTGGAATCGGCAGGACATGACTACCACGTCCGGTCGGGCAATTCCACCGACACGACCAGAATACCAGCTCAAAAGGTCCATAACTATAGATCCGACCGTTGGATCTCGGTTAAATGTTTTTCACGAGTTTCCAGAGTTAGTTTCCCATGGAGTTGCGTGGAATCGATACGACACGAATACGACGTCTGGACTGGTAATTCCACCGACACGACCAGAATACCGGCTCAAAAGGTCCTTAACTATAGATCCGACCGTTGGATCGCGCTCAAATTTCATTCACGAGTTTCCGCAGGCTTTTTCCCATGGAGTTGCGTGGAATCGGCAGGACACGACTACCACGTCCGGTCGGGCAATTCCACCGAGACGACGAGAATACCGGTTCAAAAGGTCCATAACTATAGATCCGACCGTTGGATCGCGCTGAAATTTTGTTCACGAGTTTTCGAAGGCTATTTCCCGTGTAGTTACGTGGAATCGGTAGGACACGACTACCACGTCCGGTCGGGTAATTCCACCGACACGACCAGAATACCGGCTCAAAAAGTCCTTAACTATAGATCCGACCGTTGGATCGCGCTCAAATTTCATTCACGAGTTCCCGCAGGCTCTTTCCCATGGAGTAGCGTGGAATCGGCAGGACACGACTACAACGTCCGGTCGGGCAATTCCACCGAGACGACGAGAATACCGGTTCAAAAGGTCCATAACTATAGATCCGACCGTTGGATCGCGCTGAAATTTCTTTCACGAGTTTTCGCAGGCTGTTTCCCATGAGTTGCGTGGAATCGGCAGGACATGACTACCACGTCCGGTCGGGCAATTCCACTGACACGACCAGAATACCAGCTCAAAAGGTCCATAACTATAGATCCGACCGTTGGATCTCGGTTAAATGTTTTTCACGAGTTTCCAGAGTTAGTTTCCCATGGAGTTGCGTGGAATCGATACGACACGAATACGACGTCTGGACTGGTAATTCCACCGACACGACCAGAATACCGGCTCAAAAGGTCCTTAACTATAGATCCGACCGTTGGATCGCGCTCAAATTTCATTCACGAGTTTCCGCAGGCTTTTTCCCATGGAGTTGCGTGGAATCGGCAGGACACGACTACCACGTCCGGTCGGGCAATTCCACCGAGACGACCAGAATACCGGTTCAAAAGGTCCATAACTATAGATCCGACCGTTGGATCGCGCTGAAATTTTGTTCACGAGTTTTCGAAGGCTATTTCCCATGTAGTTACGTGGAATCGGTAGGACACGACTACCACGTCCGGTCGGGTAATTCCACCGACACGACCAGAATACCGGCTCAAAAAGTCCTTAACTATAGATCCGACCGTTGGATCGCGCTCAAATTTCATTCACGAGTTCCCGCAGGCTCTTTCCCATGGAGTTGCGTGGAATCGGCAGGACACGACTACAACGTCCGGTCGGGCAATTCCATCGAGACGACGAGCATACCGGTTCAAAAGGTCCATAACTATAGAGCCGACCGTTGGATCGCGCTAAATGTTTTTTCTCGAGTTTCCGGAGTCTGTTTCCCATGGAGTTGCGTTGAATCGGTACGACACGATAACGTCGTCGGGTCAGTCCATTCCATCGACATGACCAGAATACCGGCTCAAAAGGTCCATAACTATAGATCCGACCGTTGGATCGCGGTCAATTTTCGTTCACGAGTTTCCGAAGGCTGGTTCCCATGGAGTTGCGTGGAATCGGGAGGACACGACTACCACGTCCGGTCGGGCAATTCCACCGAGACGACCAGAATACCGGCTCAAAAGGTCCTTAATTATAGATCCGACCGTTGGATCGCACTCAAATTTCAATCTCGAGTTCCCGCAGGCTCTTTCCCATGGAGTTGCGTTGAATCGATACGACACGACGACGACGTCCGGACTGGTAATTCCACCGAGACGACCAGAATACCGGCTCAAAAGGTCCATAACTATAGATCTGACCGTTGGATCGCGCTAAATGTTTTTTCTCGAGTTTCCGGAGGCTGGTTCCCATGGAGTTGCGTGGAATCGGTAGGACACGACTACCACGTCCGGTCGGGTAATTCCACCAAAACGAGCAGAATACCGGCTCAAAAGGTCCCTAACTATAGATCCGACCGTTGGATCGCGCTAAAATGTTTTTCTCGAGTTTCCGAAGTCTGTTTCCCATGGAGTTGCGTTGAATCGGTACGACACGATGACGACGTCCGGTCGATCCATTCCATCGACACGACCAGAATACCGGCTCCAAAGGTCCATAACTATAGATCTGACCGTTGGATCGCGATCAATTTTCGTTCACGAGTTTCCGGAGCCTGTTTCCCATGGAGTTGCGTTGAATCGGTACGACACGATGACGACGTCCGGTCGGTCCAGTCCATCGACACGACCGGAATACCTGCTCAAAAGGTCCATAAATATATAGATCCGATCGTTGGATCGCTGTCAATTTTCGTTCACGAGTTTCCGAAGGCTGGTTCCCATGGAGTTGCGTGGAATCGGGAGGACACGACTACCACATCCGGTCGGGCAATTCCACCGAGATGACCAGAATACCGGCTCAAAAGGTCCTTAATTATAGATCCGACCGTTGGATCGCGCTCAAATTTCAATCACGAGTTTTCGCAGGCTGTTTCCCATGGAGTTGAGTGGAATCGGTAGGACACGACTACAACGTCCGGTCGGGCAATTCCATAGAGATGACCAGAATACCGGCTCAAAAGGTCCATAAATATAGATCCGACCGTTGGATCTCGGTTTAATGTTTTTCACGAGTTTCCGGACTCTGTTTCCCATGGAGTTGCGTTGAATCGATACGACACGACGACGACGTCCGGACTGGTAATTCCACCGAGACGACCAGAATACCTGCTCAAAAGGTCCATAACTATAGATCTGACCGTTGGATCGCGCTAAATTGTTTTTCTCGTGTTTCCGGAGTCTGTTTCCCATGGAGTTGCATTGAATTGGTACGACACGATGACGACGTCCGATCGGTCAATTCCAGCGAGACGACCAGAATACCGGCTCAAAAGGTCCATAACTATAGATCCGACCGTTGGATCGCGGTCAATTTTCATTCACGAGTTTCCGGAGGCCGTTTCCCATGGAGTTGCGTTGAATCTGTACGACACGATGACGACGTCCGGTCGGTCCAGTCCATCGACACGACCGGAATACCGGCTCAAAAGGTCCATAAATATATAGATCCGACCGTTGGATCGCGGTCAAGTTTCGTTCACGAGTTTCCGGAGGCTAGTTCCCATGGAGTTGCGTGGAATCGGTAGGACACGACTACCACGTCCGGTCGGGTAATTCCACCAAGACGAGCAGAATACCGGCTGAAAAGGTCCCTAACTATAGATCCGACCGTTGGATCGCGCTAAAATGTTTTTCTCGAGTTTTCGAAGTCTGTTTCCCATGGAGTTGCGTTGAATCGGTACGACACGATGACGACGTCCGGTCGATCCATTCCATCGACACGACCAGAATACCGGCTCAAAAGGTCCATAACTATAGATCGGACCGTTGGATCGTGGTCAATTTTCGTTCACGAGTTTCCAGAGCCTGTTTCCCATGGAGTTGCGTTTAATCGGTACGACACGATGACGATGTCCGGTCGGTCCATTCCATCGACACGACCAGAATATTGGCTCAAAAGGTCCATAACTATAGATCCGACCGTTGGATCGTGCTCAAATTTCATTCACGAGTTTCCGCAGGCTCTTTCCCATGGAGTTGCGTGGAATCGGCAGGACACGACTACAACGCCCAGTCGGGCAATTCCACCGAGACGACGAGCATACCGGTTCAAAAGGTCCATAACTATAGATCCGACCGTTGGATCGCGGTCAATTTTCGTTCACGAGTTTCCGGAGGCTGGGTCCCATGGAGTTGTGTGGAATCGGCAGGACACGACTACAACGTCCGGTCGGGCAATTCCACCAAGACGATGAGAATACCGGTTCAAAAGGTCCATAACTATAGATCCGAACGTTGGATCGCTCTGAAATTTCGTTCACGACTTTCCCGAGGCTCTTTCCCATGGAGTTGCGTGGAATCGATAGGACACGACTACCACGTCCGGTCGGGCAATTCCACCGAGACGACCAGGATACCGGCTCAAAAGGTCCATAACTATAGATCCGACCGTTGGATCGCGGTAAATTTTCGCTCACGAGTTTCCGGAGGCTGTTTCCCATGGAGTTGCGTTGAATCTGTACGACACGATGACGACGTCCGGTCGGTCCAGTCCATCGACACGACCGGAATACCGGCTCAAAAGGTCCATAAATATATAGATCCGACCGTTGGATCGCGGTCAAGTTTCGTTCACGAGTTTCCGGAGGCTGGTTCCCATGGAGTTGCGTGGAATCGGTAGGACACGACTACCACGTCCGGTCGGGTAATTCCACCAAGACGAGCAGAATACTGGCTCAAAAGGTCCCTAACTATAGATCCGACCGTTGGATCGCGCTAAAATGTTTTTCTCGAGTTTCCGAAGTCTGTTTCCCATGGAGTTGCGTTGAATCGGTATGACACGATGACGACGTCCGGTCGATCCATTCCATCGACACGACCAGAATACCGGCTCAAAAGGTCGATAACTATAGATCGGACCGTTGGATCGTGGTCAATTTTCGTTCACGAGTTTCCGGAGGCTGGTTCCCATGGAGTTGCGTTGAATCGGCAGGACACGACTACAACGTCCGGTCGGGCAATTCCACCGAGACTACGAGCATACCGGTTCAAAAGGTCCATAACTATAGATCCGACCGTTGGATCGCGTTCAATTTTCGTTCACGAGTTTCCGGAGGCTGGTTCCCATGGAGTTGTGTGGAATCGGCAGGACACGACTACAACGTCCGGTCGGGCAATTCCACCAAGACGACGAGAATACCGGTTCAAAAGGTCCATAACTATAGATCCGACCGTTGGATCGCTCTGAAATTTCGTTCACGAGTTTCCCGAGGCTGTTTCCCCTAGAGTTGCGTGGAATCGGTAGGACACGACTACAACGTCCGGTCGGGTAATTCCACAGAGATGACCAGAATACCGGCTCAAAAGGTCCATAACTATAGATCTGACCGTTGGATCGCGCTAAATTTTTTTTCTCGTGTTTCCGGAGTCTGTTTCCCAATGGAGTTGCGTTGAATTGGTACGACACGATGACGACGTCCGATCGGTCCATTCCAGCGACACGACTAGAATACCGGCTCAAAAGGTCCATAACTATAGATCCGACAGTTGGATCGCGGTCAATTTTCATTCACGAGTTTCCGGAGGCTAGTTCCCATGGAGTTGCGTGGAATCGGTAGGACACGACTACCACGTCCGGTCGGGCAATTCCACCGAGACGACCAGAATACCGGCTCAAAAGGTCCATAACTATAGATCCGACCGTTGGATCGCGGTCAATTTTCGTTCACGAGTTTCCGGAGGCTGTTTCCCATGGAGTTGCGTTGAATCTGTACGACACGACCGGAATACCGGCTCAAAAGGTCCATAACTATAGATCTGACCGTTGGATCGCGCTAAATTTTTTTTCTCGTGTTTCCGGAGTCTGTTTCCCATGGAGTTGCGTTGAATTGGTACGACACGATGACGACGTCCGATCGGTCCATTCCAGCGACACGACTAGAATACCGGCTCAAAAGGTCCATAACTATAGATCCGACCGTTGGATCGCGGTCAATTTTCATTCATGAGTTTCCGGAGGCTGGTTCCCATGGAGTTGCGTGGAATCGGTAGGACACGACTACCACGTCCAGTCGGGCAATTCCACCGAGACGACGAGCATACCGGTTCAAAAGGTCCATAATTATAGATCCGACCATTGGATCGCGCTAAATTTTTTTTCTCGAGTTTACGGAGTCTATTTCCCATGGAGTTGCGTTGAATCGGTACGACACGATGACGTCGTCTGGTCGGTCCATTCCATCGACATGACCAGAATACCAGCTCAAAAGGTCCATAACTATAGATCCGACCGTTGGATCGCGGTCAATTTTCGTTCACGAGTTTCCGAAGGCTGGTTCCCATGGAGTTGCGTGGAATCGGTAGGACACGACTACCACGTCCGGTCGGGCAATTCCACCAAGACGACCAGAATACCGGCTCAAAAGGTCCATAACTATAGATCCGACCGTTGGATCGCGGTCAATTTTCATTCACGAGTTTCCGGAGGCTGGTTCCCATGGAGTTGCGTGGAATCGGTAGGACACGACTACCACGTCCGGTCGGGTAATTCCACCAAGACGAGCAGAATACTGGCTCAAAAGGTCCCTAACTATAGATCCGACCGTTGGATCGCGCTAAAATGTTTTTCTCGAGTTTCCGAAGTCTGTTTCCCATGGAGTTGCGTTGAATCGGTATGACACGATGACGACGTCCGGTCGATCCATTCCATCGACACGACCAGAATACCGGCTCAAAAGGTCGATAACTATAGATCGGACCGTTGGATCGTGGTCAATTTTCGTTCACGAGTTTCCGGAGCCTGTTTCCCATGGAGTTGCGTTGAATCGGCAGGACACGACTACAACGTCCGGTCGGGCAATTCCACCGAGACTACGAGCATACCGGTTCAAAAGGTCCATAACTATAGATCCGACCGTTGGATCGCGGTCAATTTTCGTTCACGAGTTTCCGGAGG
Organism: Populus davidiana x Populus alba var. pyramidalis; assembly: GCA_027475595.1. Taxonomy (NCBI): domain Eukaryota; kingdom Viridiplantae; phylum Streptophyta; class Magnoliopsida; order Malpighiales; family Salicaceae; genus Populus; species Populus davidiana x Populus alba var. pyramidalis. The sequence goes on along the minus strand of JANKYH010000719.1, from coordinate 116,886 downwards.
CTGGTTCCCATGGAGTTGTGTGGAATCAACAGGACACGACTACAACGTCCGGTCGGGCAATTCCACCAAGACGACGAGAATACCGGTTCAAAAGGTCCATAACTATAGATCCGACCGTTGGATCGCTCTGAAATTTCGTTCACGAGTTTCCCGAGGCTGTTTCCCCTAGAGTTGCGTGGAATCGGTAGGACACGACTACAACGTCCGGTCGGGTAATTCCACAGAGATGACCAGAATACCGGCTCAAAAGGTCCATAACTATAGATCTGACCGTTGGATCGCGCTAAATTTTTTTTCTCGTGTTTCCGGAGTCTGTTTCCCAATGGAGTTGCGTTGAATTGGTACGACACGATGACGACGTCCGATCGGTCCATTCCAGCGACACGACTAGAATACCGGCTCAAAAGGTCCATAACTATAGATCCGACAGTTGGATCGCGGTCAATTTTCATTCACGAGTTTCCGGAGGCTAGTTCCCATGGAGTTGCGTGGAATCGGTAGGACACGACTACCACGTCCGGTCGGGCAATTCCACCGAGACGACCAGAATACCGGCTCAAAAGGTCCATAACTATAGATCCGACCGTTGGATCGCGGTCAATTTTCGTTCACGAGTTTCCGGAGGCTGTTTCCCATGGAGTTGCGTTGAATCTGTACGACACGACCGGAATACCGGCTCAAAAGGTCCATAACTATAGATCTGACCGTTGGATCGCGCTAAATTTGTTTTCTCGTGTTTCCGGAGTCTGTTTCCCATGGAGTTGCGTTGAATTGGTACGACACGATGACGACGTCCGATCGGTCCATTCCAGCGACACGACTAGAATACCGGCTCAAAAGGTCCATAACTATAGATCCGACCGTTGGATCGCGGTCAATTTTCATTCATGAGTTTCCGGAGGCTGGTTCCCATGGAGTTGCGTGGAATCGGTAGGACACGACTACCACGTCCAGTCGGGCAATTCCACCGAGACGACGAGCATACCGGTTCAAAAGGTCCATAACTATAGATCCGACCATTGGATCGCGCTAAATTTTTTTTCTCGAGTTTCCGGAGTCTATTTCCCATGGAGTTGCGTTGAATCGGTACGACACGATGACGTCGTCTGGTCGGTCCATTCCATCGACATGACCAGAATACCAGCTCAAAAGGTCCATAACTATAGATCCGACCGTTGGATCGCGGTCAATTTTCGTTCACGAGTTTCCGAAGGCTGGTTCCCATGGAGTTGCGTGGAATCGGTAGGACACGACTACCACGTCCGGTCGGGCAATTCCACCAAGACGACCAGAATACCGGCTCAAAAGGTCCATAACTATAGATCCGACCGTTGGATCGCGGTCAATTTTCATTCACGAGTTTCCGGAGGCTGTTTCCCATGGAGTTGCGTTGAATCTGTACGACACGATGACGACGTCCGGTCGGTCCAGTCCATCGACACGACCGGAATACCGGCTCAAAAGGTCCATAAATATATAGATCCGACCGTTGGATCGCGGTCAAGTTTCGTTCACGAGTTTCCGGAGGCTGGTTCCCATGGAGTTGCGTGGAATCGGTAGGACACGACTACCACGTCCGGTCGGGCAATTCCACCAAGACGACCAGAATACCGGCTCAAAAGGTCCCTAACTATAGATCCGACCGTTGGATAGCGCTAAAATGTTTTTCTCGATTTTCCGAAGTCTGTTTCCCATGGAGTTGCGTTTAATCGGTACGACACGATGACGATGTCCGGTCGATCCATTCCATCGACACGACCAGAATACCGGCTCAAAAGGTCCATAACTATAGATCCGACCGTTGGATCGCGGTCAATTTTCGTTCACGAGTTTCCGAAGGCTGGTTCCCATGGAGTTGCGTGGAATCGGTAGGACACGACTACCACGTCCGGTCGGGCAATTCCACCAAGACGACCAGAATACCGGCTCAAAAGGTCCATAACTATAGATCCGACCGTTGGATCGCGGTCAATTTTCATTCACGAGTTTCCGGAGGCTGTTTCCCATGGAGTTGCGTTGAATCTGTACGACACGATGACGACGTCCGGTCGGTCCAGTCCATCGACACGACCGGAATACCGGCTCAAAAGGTCCATAAATATATAGATCCGACCGTTGGATCGCGGTCAAGTTTCGTTCACGAGTTTCCGGAGGCTGGTTCCCATGGAGTTGCGTGGAATCGGTAGGACACAACTACCACGTCCGGTCGGGTAATTCCACCAAGACGAGCAGAATACCGGCTCAAAAGGTCCCTAACTATAGATCCGACCGTTGGATAGCGCTAAAATGTTTTTCTCGATTTTCCGAAGTCTGTTTCCCATGGAGTTGCGTTTAATCGGTACGACACGATGACGACGTCCGGTCGATCCATTCCATCGACACGACCAGAATACCGGCTCAAAAGGTCCATAACTATAGATCTGACCGTTAGATCGCGCTAAATTTTTTTTCTCGTGTTTCCGGAGTCTGTTTCCCATGGAGTTGCGTTGAATTGGTACGACACGATGACGACGTCCGATCGGTCCATTCCAGCGACACGACTAGAATACCGGCTCAAAAGGTCCATAACTATAGATCCGACCGTTGGATCGCGGTCAATTTTCATTCACGAGTTTCCGGAGGCTGGTTCCCATGGAGTTGCGTGGAATCGGTAGGACACGACTACCACGTCCGGTCGGGTAATTCCACCAAGACGAGCAGAATACCGGCTCAAAAGGTCCCTAACTATAGATCCGACCGTTGGATAGCGCTAAAATGTTTTTCTCGATTTTCCGAAGTCTGTTTCCCATGGAGTTGCGTTTAATCGGTACGACACGATGACGACGTCCGGTCGATCCATTCCATCGACACGACCAGAATACCGGCTCAAAAGGTCCATAACTATAGATCCGATCGTTGGATCGCGGTCAATTTTCGTTCACGAGTTTCCGAAGGCTGGTTCCCATGGAGTTGCGTGGAATCGGTAGGACACGACTACCACGTCCGGTCGGGCAATTCCACCAAGACGACCAGAATACCGGCTCAAAAGGTCCATAACTATAGATCCGACCGTTGGATCGCGGTCAATTTTCATTCACGAGTTTCCGGAGGCTGTTTCCCATGGAGTTGCGTTGAATCTGTACGACACGATGACGACGTCCGGTCGGTCCAGTCCATCGACACGACCGGAATACCGGCTCAAAAGGTCCATAAATATATAGATCCGACCGTTGGATCGCGGTCAAGTTTTGTTCACGAGTTTCCGGAGGCTGGTTCCCATGGAGTTGCGTGGAATCGGTAGGACACAACTACCACGTCCGGTCGGGTAATTCCACCAAGACGAGCAGAATACCGGCTCAAAAGGTCCCTAACTATAGATCCGACCGTTGGATAGCGCTAAAATGTTTTTCTCGATTTTCCGAAGTCTGTTTCCCATGGAGTTGCGTTTAATCGGTACGACACGATGACGACGTCCGGTCGATCCATTCCATCGACACGACCAGAATACCGGCTCAAAAGGTCCATAACTATAGATCTGACCGTTCGATCGCGCTAAATTTTTTTTCTCGTGTTTCCGGAGTCTGTTTCCCATGGAGTTGCGTTGAATTGGTACGACACGATGACGACGTCCGATCGGTCCATTCCAGCGACACGACTAGAATACCGGCTCAAAAGGTCCATAACTATAGATCCGACCGTTGGATCGCGGTCAATTTTCATTCACGAGTTTCCGGAGGCTGGTTCCCATGGAGTTGCGTGGAATCGGTAGGACACGACTACCACGTCCGGTCGGGTAATTCCACCAAGACGACGAGAATACCGGTTCAAAAGGTCCATAACTATAGATCCGACCGTTGGATCGCTCTGAAATTTCGTTCACGAGTTTCCGGAGGCTGGTTCCCATGGAGTTGCGTGGAATCGGTAGGACACGACTACCACGTCCGGTCGGGCAATTCCACCAAGACGACCAGAATACCGGCTCAAAAGGTCCATAACTATAGATCCGACCGTTGGATCGCGGTTAATTTTCATTCACGAGTTTCCGGAGGCCGTTTCCTATGGAGTTGCGTTGAATCTGTACGACACGATGACGACGTCCGGTCGGTCCAGTCCATCGACACGACCGGAATACCGGCTCAAAAGGTCCATAAATATATAGATCCGACCATTGGATCGCGGTCAAGTTTCGTTCACGAGTTTCCGGAGGCTGGTTCCCATGGAGTTGCGTGGAATCGGTAGGACACGACTACCACGTCCGGTCGGGTAATTCCACCAAGACGAGCAGAATACCGGCTCAAAAGGTCCCTAACTATAGATCCGACCGTTGGATAGCGCTAAAATGTTTTTCTCGATTTTCCGAAGTCTGTTTCCCATGGAGTTGCGTTGAATCGGTACGACACGATGACGACGTCCGGTCGATCCATTCCATCGACACGACCAGAATACCGGCTCAAAAGGTCCATAACTATAGATCTGACCGTTAGATCGCGCTAAATTTTTTTTCTCATGTTTCCGGAGTCTGTTTCCCATGGAGTTGCGTTGAATTGGTACGACACGATGACGACGTCCGATCGGTCCATTCCAGCGACACGACTAGAATACCGGCTCAAAAGGTCCATAACTATAGATCCGACCGTTGGATCGCGGTCAATTTTCATTCACGAGTTTCCGGAGGCTGGTTCCCATGGAGTTGCGTGGAATCGGTAGGACACGACTACCACGTCCGGTCGGGCAATTCCACCGAGACGACCATAATACCGGCTCAAAAGGTCCATAACTATAGATCCGACCGTTGGATCGCGGTCAATTTTCGTTCACGAGTTTCCGGAGGCTGTTTCCCATGGAGTTGCGTTGAATCTGTACGACACGATGACGACGTCCGGTCGGTCCAGTCCATCGACACGACTGGAATACCGGCTCAAAAGGTCCATAACTATAGATCCGACCGTTGGATCGCGGTCAATTTTCATTCACGAGTTTCCGGAGGCTGGTTCCCATGGAGTTGCGTGGAATCGGTAGGACACGACTACCACATCCGGTCGGGTAATTCCACCAAGACGACGAGAATACCGGTTCAAAAGGTCCATAACTATAGATCCGACCGTTGGATCGCTCTGAAATTTCGTTCACGAGTTTCCCGAGGCTGTTTCCCCTAGAGTTGCGTGGAATCGGTAGGACACGACTACAACGTCCGGTCGGGTAATTCCACAGAGACGACCAGAATACCGGCTTAAAAGGTCATAACTATAGATCCGACCGTTGGATCTCGGTTAAATGTTTTTCACGAGTTTCAAGGGTCAGTTTCCCATGGAGTTGCGTGGAATCGATACAACACGAATACGACGTCCGGACTGGTAATTCCACCAACACGACCAGAATACCGGCTTAAAAGGTCCATAACTATAGATCCGACCGTTGGATCGTGCTCAAATTTCATTCACGAGTTTTCGCAGGCTCTTTCCCATGGAGTTGCGTGGAATCGGCCGGACAGGACTACAACGTCCGGTCGGGCAATTCCACCGAGACGACGAGCATACCGGTTCAAAAGGTCCATAACTATAGATCCGACGTTGGATCGCGCCAAATTTTTTTTCTCGAGTTTCCGGAGTTTATTTCCCATGGAGTTGCGTTGAATCGGTACGACACGATGACGTCGTCCGGTCGGTCCATTCCATCGACATGACTAGAATACCGGCTCAAAATGTCCATAACTATAGATCCGACCGTGGGATCGCGGTCAATTTTCGTTCACGAGTTTCCGACGGCTGGTTCCCATGGAGTTGCGTGGAATCGGGAGGACACGACTACCATGTCCGGTCGGGCAATTCCACCGAGACGACCAGAATACCGGCTCAAAAGGTCCTTAATTATAGATCCGACCGTTGGATCGCGCTCAAATTTCAATCACGAGTTTTCGCAGGCTGTTTCCCATGGAGTTGAGTGGAATCGGTAGGACACGACTACAACGTCCGGTCGGGCAATTCCACAGAGACGACCAGAATACCGGCTCAAAAGGTCCATAAATATAGATCCGACCGTTGGATCTCGGTTTAATGTTTTTCACGAGTTTCCGGACTCTGTTTCCCATGGAGTTGCGTTGAATCGATACGACACGACGACGACGTCCGGACTGGTAATTCCACCGAGACGACCAGAATACCGGCTCAAAAGGTCCATAACTATAGATCTGACCGTTGGATCGCGCTAAATTTTTTTTCTCGTGTTTCCGGAGTCTGTTTCCCATGGAGTTGCGTTGAATTGGTACGACACGATGACGACGTCCGATCGGTCCATTCCAGCGACACGACTAGAATACCGGCTCAAAAGGTCCATAACTATAGATCCGACCGTTGGATCGGGGTCAATTTTCATTCACGAGTTTCCGGAGGCTGGTTCCCATGGAGTTGCGTGGAATCGGCAGGACACGACTACAACGTCCGGTCGGGCAATTCCACCAAGACGACGAGCATACCGGTTCAAAAGGTCCATAACTATAGATCCGACCGTTGGATCGCGGTCAATTTTCGTTCACGAGTTTCCGAAGGCTGGTTCCCATGGAGTTGTATGGAATCGGCAGGACACGACTACAACGTCCGGTCGGGCAATTCCACCAAGACGACGAGAATACCGGTTCAAAAGGTCCATAACTATAGATCCGACCGTTGGATCGCTCTGAAATTTCGTTCACGAGTTTCCCGAGGCTCTTTCCCATGGAGTTGCGTGGAATCGGTAGGACACGACTACCACGTCCGGTCGGGCAATTCCACCGAGACGACGAGAATACCGGTTAAAAAGGTCCATAACTATAGATCCGACCGTTGGATCGCTCTGAAATTTCGTTCACGAGTTTCCCGAGGCTGTTTCCCCTAGAGTTGTGTGGAATCGGTAGGACACGACTACAACGTCCGGTCGGGTAATTCCACAGAGACGACGATAATACCGGCTTAAAAGGTCCATAACTATAGATCCGACTGTTGGATCTCGGTTAAATGTTTTTCACGAGTTTCAAGAGTCAGTTTCCCATGGAGTTGCGTTGAATCGGTACGACACGATGACGACGTCCGGTCGGTGCATTCCATCGACACGACCAGAATACCGGCTCAAAAGGTCCATAACTATAGATCCGACCGTGGGATCGCGGTCAATTTTCGTTCACGAGTTTCCGAAGGCTGGTTCCCATGGAGTTGCGTGGAATCGGCAGGACACGACTACAACGTCCGGTCGGGCAATTCCACCAAGACGACGAGAATACCGGTTCAAAAGGTCCATAACTATAGATCCGACCAATGGGTCGCGGTGAATTTTCGTTCATGAGTTTCCGGAGCCTGTTTCCCATGGAGTTGCGTTGAATCGGTACGACACGATGATGACGTCCGGTCGGTCCATTCCATCGACACTACCAGAATACCGGCTCAAAAGGTCCATAACTATAGATCCTACCGTTGGATCGCACTGAAATTTTGTTCAAGAGTTTTCAGAGGTTGTTTCCCATATAGTTGCGTGGAATCGGTAAGACACGACTACCACTTCCGGTCGGGTAATTCCACCGAGACAACCAGAATATCGGCTCAAAAGGTCCATAACTATAGATCCGATCGTTGGATCACGCTAAATTTTTTTTCTCGTGTTTCTGAAGTCTGTTTCCCATGGAGTTGCGTTGAATCGGTACGACACGATGACGACGTCTGGTCGGTCCATTCCATCGACACGACCAGAATACCGGCCCAAAAGGTCCATAACTATAGATCTGACCATTGGATCGCCGTCAATTTTCGTTCACGAGTTTCCGGAGGCTGTTTCCCATTGAGTTGCGTTGAATCGGTACGACACGATGACGACGTCCGGTCGGTGCATTCCATCGACACGACCAGAATACCGGCTCAAAAGGTCCATAACTATAGATCCGACCGTTGGATCGCGGTCAATTTTTGTTCTCGAGTTTCCGGAGGCTGGTTCCCATGGAGTTGCGTGGAATCGGCAGGACACGACTACAACGTCCGGTCGGGCAATTCCACCAAGACGACGAGAATACCGGTTCAAAAGGTCCATAACTATAGATCCGACCAATGGGTCGCGGTCAATTTTCGTTCACGAGTTTCCGGAGCCTGTTTCCCATGGAGTTGCGTTGAATCGGTACGACACGATGACGACGTCCGGTCGGTCCATTCCATCGACACTACCAGAATACCGGCTCAAAAGGTCCATAACTATAGATCCTACCGTTGGATCGCGGTCAATTTTCATTGACGAGTTTCCGGAGGCTGTTTCCCATGGAGTTGCGTTGAATCGGTACGACACGATGACGACGTCCGGTCGGTCCATTCCATCGACACGACCAGAATACCGGCTCAAAAGGTCCATAACTATAGATCCGACCGTTGGATCGCCGTCAATTTTCATTCACGAGTTTCCGGAGGCTGGTTCCCATGGAGTTGCGTTGAATCGGGAGGACACGACTACCACGTCCGGTCGGGCAATTCCACCGAGACGACCAGAATACCGGCTCAAAAGGTCCATAACTATAGCTCTGACCGTTCGATCGTGCTTAAATTTTTTTCACGAGTTTCCGGAGTCTGTTTCCCATGGAGTTGTGTTGAATCGATACGACACGACGACGACGTCCGGTTGGTCCATTCCATCGACACGTCCAAAATACCGGCCCAAAAGGTCCATAACTATAGATCCGACTGTTGGATCGCGCTAAAATGTCGTTCACGAGTTTCCAGAGGCTATTTCCCCTGGAGTTGTGTGGAATCGGTAGGACACGACTACAACGTCCGGTCGGTCAATTTCACAGAGACGACCAGAATACCGGCTGTTTCCCATGGAGTTGCATAGAATCGATAGGACAAGACTACAACATCTGGTCGGGCAATTCCACCTAGACAACGAGAATACCGGTTCAAAAGGTCCATAACTATAGAATCGACTGTTGGATCTCGGTTAAATTTTTTTCACGAGTTTCCAGAGTCAGTTTCCCATGGAGTTGCGTGGAATCGATACGACACGAATACGACATCCGGTCTGGCCATTCCACCGCCACGACAAGAATCCGGCTCAAAAGGTCCATAACTATAGATCCGACCGTTGGATCGCGCTTAAATTTCATTCACGAGTTTCTGCAGGCTGTTTCCCATGGAGTTGCGTGGAATCAGTAGGATACGACTACAACGTCCGGTTGGGCAATTCCACCGAGGCGACCAGAATACCGGCTCAAAAGGTCCTTAATTATAGATCCGACCGTTGGATCGTGCTCAAATTTCAATCACGAGTTTCCGCAGGCTGTTTCTCATGGAGTTGAGTGGAATCGGTAGGACACGACTACAACGTCTGGTCGGGCAATTCCACCGACATGACTAGAATACCGGCTTAAAAGGTCCTTAACTATAGATCTGATCGTTGGATCGAGCGCAAATTTCTTTCACGAGTTTTCGCAGGCTGTTTCCCATGGAGTTGCGTGGAATCTGCAGGACACGACTACCACGTTAGTTCGGGCAATTCCACCGACACGACCCGAATACCGGCTCAAAAGGTCCATAACTATAGATCCGAACGTTGGATCGCTCTCAAATTTTGTTCACTAGTTTCCGGTGGCTGTTTCCCATGGAGTTGCGTGGAATCGGTAGGCCACGACTACAATGTCTAGTCGGGCACTTCCACAGAGACGACCAGAATACGGGCTTAAAAGGTCCATAACTATAGATCCGACCGTTGGATCGCTCTCAAATTTTGTTCACGGGTTTCCAGAGGTTGTTTCCCATGGGGTTGCGTCGAATCGATACGACATGACGCCGACGTCCGGACTGGCAATTTCACCGACACGACCAGAATACCGGCTCAAAAGGACCATAACTATTGATCCCACCGTTGCATCGCAGTCAAACATTTTTCACGAGTTTCCGGAGGCTGTTTTCCATGGAGTTGCTTGGCATCGGTAGGACGCGACTACGACGTCCGGTCGGGCAATTCCACCGAGACGACTAGAATACCGACTCAAAAGGTCCATAACTATAGATCCGACCGTTGGATCGCCATCAAATTTTGTTCACGATTTTCCAGAGCCTATTTCCCATGGAGTTACGTCGAATCGATACGACACGAATAGGACGTCCGGACTAGCAATTCCACCGACACGACCAGGATACCGGCTCAAAAGGTCCATAACTATAGATCCGACCGTTGGATCGCGCTCAATTTTCGTTCACGAGTTTCCGGAGGCTGGTTCCCATGGAGTTATGTGGAATCGGTAGGACACGACTCCAACGTCTGGTCGGGCGATTCCATAGAGACGACCAGAATACCGGCTCAAAAGGTCCTTAACTATAGATCCAACCGTCGGATCGCTCTCAAATTTTGTTCACGAGTTTCCGGAGGCTGTTTCCCATGGGGTTGCGTAGAATCGGTACGACATGACGCCGACGTCCGGACTGGCAATTTCACCGAGACGACCAGAATACCGGCTCAAAAGGTCCTTAACTAAAGATCCGACCATTGGATCAGCTCAAATTTCATTCACGAGTTTCCGCAGGCTGTTTCCCATGGAGTGGCGTGGAATCGGTAGGACACGACTACAACGTCCGGTCGGCCACTTCCACCGAGACGACCAGAATACCGGCTCAAAAGGTCCATAACTATTGATCCGACCGTTGGATCGCGCTCAAATTTCATTCACGAGTTTTCGGAGGCTGTTTCCCATGGAGTTGCGTGGAATTGTTACGACACGAATACGACGTCCAGACTGGCAATTCCACCGACACGACCAGAATTTCGGTTCAAAAGGTCCATAACTATAGATCCGACCGTTGGATCGCGGTCAAACTTTTTTCACGAGTTTCCGGAGGCTTTTTTCCATGGAGTTGTGTGGCATCGGTAGGACACGACTACGACGTCCGGTCAGGCAATTCCACCGAGACGACTAGAATACCGATTCAAAAGGTCCATAACTATTGATCCGACCGTTGGATCGCGCTCAAATTTCGTTCACGAGTTTCCGGAGCCTGTTTCCCATGGAGTTGCGTGGAATCGATACGACACGAATAGGACGTCCGGACTAGCAATTCCACCGACACGAACAGAATACCGGCTCAAAAGGTCCATAACTATAGATCCGACCGTTGGATCGCGCGCAAATTTCATTCACGAGTTTCCGCAGGTAGTTTCCCATGGAGTGGCATGGAATCGGTAGGACACGACTACAACGTCCGATCGGCCACTTCCACCAAGAGGACCAGAATACCATCTCAAAAGGTCCATAACTATTGATCCGACCATTGGATCGCGCTCAAATTTCGTTCACGAGTTTCCGGAGGCTGTTTCCCATGGAGTTGTGTGGAATCGTTACGACACGAATACGATGTCCGGTCTAGCCATTCCACCGCCACGACCAGAATACCGGCTCAAAAGGTCCATAACTATAGATCCGACCGTTGGATCGCGCTCAAATTTCGTTCACGAGTTTCCGGAGGCTGGTTCCTATGGAGTTGTGTGGAATCGGTAGGACACGACTCCAACGTCTGGTCGGGCAATTCCACAGAGACGACCAGAATACCGGCTCAAAAGGTCCTTAACTATAGATCCGACCATTGGATCGCTCTCAAATTTTGTTCACGAGTTTCCGGAGGCTGTTTCCCATGGGGTTGCGTAGAATCGGTACGACATGACGCCGACGTCCGGACTGGCAATTTCACCGACACGACCAGAATACCGGCTCAAAAGGACCATAACTATAGATCCCACCGTTGGATCGCGGTCAAACTTTTTTCACGAGTTTCCGGAGGCTGTTTTCCATGGAGTTGCGTGGCATCGGTAGGACACGACTACGACGTCCGGTCGGGCAATTCCACCGAGACGACTAGAATACCGACTCAAACGGTCCATAACTATAGATCCGACCGTTGGATCGCGCTCAAATTTTGTTCACGAGTTTTTGGAGCCTGTTGCCCATGGAGTTGCATGGAATCGATACGACAGGAATAGGACGTCCGGACTAGCAATTCCACCGACACGACCAGAATACTGGCTCAAAAGGTCCATAACTATAGATCCGACCGTCGGATCGCGCTCAATTTTCGTGCACGAGTTTCTAGGGGCTGGTTCCCATGGAGTTGCGTGGAATCGGTAGGACACGACTACAACGTCCGGTCGGGCAATTCCACAGAGACGACCATAATACCGGCTCATAAGGTCCATAACTATAGATCCGACCATTGGATCGCTCTCAAATTTTGTTCACGAGTTTCCGGAGGCTATTTCCCATGGAGTTGTGTTGAATCGGTACGACACGACGACGACGTCCGGTCGGTCCATTCCATCGACACGACCAGAATACCGGTTTAAAAGGTCCATAACTATAGATCCGACCGTTGGGTCGCGCTTAATTTTCGTTCACGAGTTTCCTAAGGCTGGTACCCATGGAGTGGCGTGGAATCGATAGGACACGACTACAACGTCCGTTCAGGCACTTCCACCGAGACGGCCAGAATACCGGCTCAAAAGGTCCATAACACTATAGATCCGACCGGTGGATCGCGCTCAAATTTCATTCACGAGTTTCCACAGGCTGTTTCCCATCGAGTTGCGTGGAATCGGTACGACACGACTGTGACATCCAGTCTGGCCATTCCACCGCCTCAACCAGAATACCGGCTCAAAAGGTCCATAACTATAGATCCGACCGTTGGATCGCGCTCAAATTTCATTCACGAGTTTCCGCAGGCTGTTTCCCATGGAGTGGCGTGGAATCGGTAGGACACGGCTACAACGTCCGGTCGGGCACTTCCACCGAGACGACCAGAATACCGTCTCAAAAGCTCCCTAACTATAGATCCGACCGTCAAATCGCGCTCCAATTTTGTTCACGAGTTTTCGGAGGCTGTTTCCCATGGAGTTGTGTGGAATCGTTACGACACGAATACGACATTCGGACTAGCAATTCCACCGACATGACCAAAATACCGGCTCTAAAGATCCATAACTATAGATCTGACCATTGGATCCCGCTCAAATTTCGTTCACGAGTTTCCAGAGGCTGTTTCCCATGGAGTTGCGTGGAATCGGTACGACACGACTACGACATCCGGTCTGGCCCTTCCACCGCCACGACCAGAATACCGGCTCAAAAGGTCCATAACTATAGATCCGACCGTTGGATCGCGCTTAAATTTTGTTCACGAGTTTTCAGAGGCTGGTTCCCATGGAGTTGCGTGGAATTGGTAGGACACGACTACAACGTCCGGTCGGGCAATTCCACAGAGACGACCAGAATACCGCCTCAAAAGGTCCACAACTATAGATCCGACCGTTGGATCGCCCTCAAATTTCATTCACGAGTTTCCGCAGGCTGTTTCCCATAGAGTTGTGTTGAATCGGTAGATCACGACTAAAACGTCCGGTCGGCCACTTCCACCGAGACGACCAGAATACCGGCTGAAAAGGTCCATAACTATTGATCCGACCGTTGGATTAAATCATTAGTGCGGACACTGTGATTGTTTGTTGGTTAGGGCTAGTTATACGGCGGATCCGTTAATTAATCAATATTAAGAAAAGATAAAATTCATAATATAAATTGGAGTTTCTTTTCAAGGATCGGTTCTAATTTCTGTTGGTGGATGTGTGCTTGCAACTAAGGTTTGTTTTCTTGATATATTTCAGTTTCAATTGATTTTGTTTGCTAGTTTAATTTCTGTCATAGTTTAAATCATTGCAAATCAAACCCCCCCATTGCATAACGTATAGCATAAAAATCTGAACTAAACCTTCCTCGTGGGATCGACCCCTTGCTTGCTCTATACTATCTTGTGTGTTTTAAGCTAGGGTAATTAATTTGTGCGACCACGACATCGCAACAAATTTTGGCGCCGTTGCCGGGGAAGTAATTTTAGTTGATTCTTGTGCGTGTACTGTTATTTTTAGTTGTTGTGATTGTTATTTACATTTCTAAAAAAAAAACAGAATTTTTGCTTGCGGTTTTACTGTTCACTTGCTGCAGCGGTACTGTTCAAAACAGAATTGTTTGTGGAATCAGGTTGGAAATTATATGAAAAGAAAGAAGTGATGCTTGATGAAAAAAATGGGCAAAGTTGCCGAAGAAAAAAAAAGAGAAAAAGAATAAAGAATAATAAAAAAAAGTATTCCTTTATGTTCTTAAGGTTTTATGTTGAAAGAGCTTGAAATCAAAAGGAGTTAAGCATTTGTGATTAAAGATGAAAAATTTATGAGCTTTAATGGAATATCTTGTTTGAAGTATCATTTTTGAAAATGCTCTACTTTCTTTAGTTTGAACCTTTCCTTTTACTTTCTTTTACCTCACCTTAACCTCAGCCCCATTACAACCGGAAAATAAGACCTTTTGATTCATGTAGTAATTGTAATAAGTTGCTAATGGAGATGAGATTGAAAAGCAAGCTTATGGTAGAACATACTCTTTGATTGAATTTGAGAGATTTAAACACATAAACCCTAAACACATGAGTGTTGGAGTGTATATCAATGAGAGGACCTATCACTTTGGCATGGCATAGATTTCATTTAAATCCTGACGATTGATTAAGTTTTGAAGTTTGCATGTAAATAAATTCATGAGAATTATACTATTTATCCTTCATGATTGTATTCTTGTTTATAATGCTTGTACTCTTGGACATTGATGGGAGATTAAGAGATTGATCATAGTTATTTTCAATTTAATTTTATTTATCCTTTCTCGAGGACGAGCAAGAGCTAAGTGTGGGGGTATTTGATGTAACCATATTATTCGATAGTTTCACCCGCATTTAACTAGTGTTTTGCGTATGTTATTTATATAAAATGCCTTGATATTCTTTGTTTTATGTTTTGAAGGCACTTTTGGATGAAAGATACAAAAAGGAGTAAACTGGAGGTAATTGGCAGATTTGACGTTCAGTCGATGTTTTGTGCAGAGCGTGAGTTCTAGAGGTCGAAACGAAGTGATTCCAATGGCATTAAAAAGCTAGCATCCATGCCTTTCTGGAAATGTAATGCAAGAAAAATAAAAAGAGAAAGATCATGGAAATCACATCCTTCAAAGTCAAATCACGCAGTCTGCCAATGTTGACCGTTTCCCATTCAAAATTCAATATCTGGCGCTTCAGAAGTCCAATTGATGCAAACTCAATTGTTTTGGATTCCTTACGCAAATCTCTATAAACGCTCCAAATTTCAGCCAAAACCGATGTCATATGAGGGAGATATGATTTTTCAAAGATGACAGCTGAATTCTGCCAGCAAGCAGGTTGCGTGAAGAAACGAATCCAAATTTCATCCAGAAGCATCCAAACCGACCAGAAATTTAGCTCCTGTAGTAAATATTCTAGAGGGTCAAGGAAGGCAGCCACCAACCTCAAGGCAGCCACCAACCTCAAGTCAGCCAGCAGCCAGCCACCAACCTCAAGTCAGCCAGCCGCCAGCCGCCTTCACACTACCACCATCTATTGATGTTCACACTTGAACTTTGATTTTCTTACTTACAATTTGTGTATAAATAGAGGGTGAGTAGAAGGAGGTAGCAAGCAAGAAGTGAGGAAACACAAACTCTCCTCTCTACAAATCAGAAATTATGTATTCTTTCATCTTTAGGAGTAGTTGTTCAATAGATATGCAAGGCTAAGCTCGTTTTCTTGGTTGCAAGGACACAGCAAACCTTCGGATTGCAAGAACCGTGAGATTTATTCTTCCTTTTATTTTCAGTTTATGTTATGAATTAGTATGATTGTTTTCCTATGCATATTTCTTATGATTGTTTATCTTAATTGCTAGAGCGGACTCTAAGTTATTATTGTGAACAATCTATTGCTAAGTTTGATATCAAAACCGGAGTTGTGGTATATAAACTTGTGAGGCAACTAAGCTTGATAACTGTAGCGGAACTACGTTATTAAACTTAGGGAGAACATTCGATCATAGCAACACAAATTGACAACTTGGTTGTTAAGATTAATGAATTTATCTGGATCTTAAGGCTGCCATTGGATTAAATCATTAGTGCGGACACTGTGATTGTTTGTTGGTTAGGGCTAGTTATACGGCGGATCCGTTAATTAACCAATATTAAGAAAAGATAAAATTCATAATATAAACTGGAGTTTCGTTTCAAGGATCGGTTCTAATTTCTGTTGGTGGATGTGTGCTTGCAACCAAGGTTTGTTTTCTTGATATATTTCAGTTTCAATTGATTTTGTTTGCTAGTTTAATTTCTGCCATAGTTTAAATCATTGCAAATCAAACCCCCCCATTGCATAACGTATAGCATAAAAATCTGAACTAAACCTTCCTCGTGGGATTGACCCCTTTCTTGCTCTATACTATCTTGTGTGTTTTAAGCTAGGGTAATTAATTTGTGCGACCGCGACATCGCAACAAATTTTGGCGCCGTTGCCGGGGAAGTAATTTTAGTTGATTCTTGTGCTTGTACTGTTATTTTTAGTTGTTGTGATTGTTATTTACATTTCTAAAAAAAAAAAACAGAATTTTTGCTTGCGGTTTTACTGTTCACTTGCCGCAGAGGTACTGTTCAAAACAGAATTGTTTGTGGAATCAGGTTTCTACCTTTTGGTTCTTGAAGTGAAACGACGTTCTGAACAAGACTAGTGGTGTACCACTAGCCCCACTCTATTGAGGCCAAATTCTGCTGTTTTCTAAGGTTTTTAGGTAGTTTTAGTTTTCTAGCGTAGGATTTTCATATAATTTGCATTATTTATTTATTATTATTTTTTTTATCGCTTGTGTGGTTGCTTTCTTTTGAGTTTTCTTAGCGATTGATGCCAGTAACCCGTTCTACTAATCAGAGTCTAGTGCAGGTTGATCTTGAAATAGAAAGCACTTTACGCAGGTTAAGAAAGGAAGTTCACCTCAACACCATGGCGGTTGCACGACAACAAACACTCAAGGAGCTTGCTTCTCCTAACGTGGAAAATCAATCATTGTGCATAAATATTGACAATAATGTAAACTTTGAGCTCAAATCTGGTTTTATACATTTGTTACCAACATTCAATGGTCTTGCAGGAGAAGATCCTCATACTCATCTCAAGGAGTTCCATATGGTTTGTGTTGGCATGAAACCGAATGGAGTTGATGAAGAACAAGTTAAGTTGAAAGCTTTCCCTTTCTCTTTAAAAGGGGCAGCAAAGACATGGCTTTTCTCTATTCTCCCAGGTTCAATTGGAACTTGGAATGGCATGAAGAAGATCTTCCTTGAGAAGTATTTCCCAGCATCTCGAGTTGCCAACATAAGGAAAGAAATATGTGGGATTCGGCAATCTCATGGAGAGACACTTTCAGAGTATTGGGAAAGATTTGAGCAACTGTGTATTCAATGTCCTTATCATCAGATACCCGATCAGCTGCTCATTCAATATTTCTATGAAGGATTGATACCTACTGATCGTAGTATCATTGATGCTGCAAGTGGAGGCGCATTGGTGGATAAGACACCCGAGAGGTTGCACGCCAATTGATCTCAAACATGGCAGCCAACTCGAAACAATTTGGCACTCATGGAGACTTCTCCAACAAACAAGTAAATGAGGTAAGTATTTCTAACCTTGAAAATAAAGTTAATGATCTTACTTCTCTTGTGCGTTCTTTGGCTTGTGGAAATGTGCAGCAGGTGAAAGTTTGTAGCATATGCTCCTCACAAGGACATGCTTCGGATATGTGCCCAACAATGCAAGAAGATTACATTGAACAAGCTCATGCAATTGATGGAGCATTCAACGGACAGCCCCAGCATAAATATGATCCCTTTTCCAACACGTACAATCCCGGATGGAGAGATCATCCCAACTTACGCTACGGCAACCCATCTCAATAAGGCAATCAAGGCCGACAGTTCCATCCCCATGGATTTCAGCCCCAACAGAATTATCAAGCAAGACAACCCACTCCATTCACAAACTCCAATGTTATGGGGTCATCATCCAATGATGATCTTCGTGAGATGATGAAAACTTTGGCTTCTAATACTGTTACCTTGCAACAAAATGTCATGTCTTTTCAACAGGAAACAAGGTCAAGTATTCACAACTTGGAAAAGCAAATGGGGCAAGTAGCTTCAAGTGTAGGGAAATTGGAAGCACAAATGAATGGAAAATTGCCCTCCCAAGCATTGAATCCAAAAGAGAATGTTAGTGCGATCATGTTGCGAAGTGGGAAAGAACTTGAAGAGAAAAGGTCAAAACAAATTGAGATGAAGGAAGAGGAAGAGATAGAAACTGAATTGAGTACAAAGAAGGAACATCATCCTCTTCCTCCACAAATTGAAACAAAGACCAACACTCTAAAGGTAACTCCTCACTCAATGAATTCTAGTTTTACAACAATTCCACCCTTTCCTGTGAGTTCTTCTAAGTCAAAGAAAGAGGACAAAGAAAATGAGATTTTAGAGGTTTTCAAGAAAGTAGAACTCAACATTCCTTTGCTTGATGCTATTAAGCAAATTCCCAAGTATGCAAAATTCTTGAAGGAGTTGTGTACTACCAAGAGAGCTTTCAAACTAAAAGGTCATGAAACAGTAAGTATGGGTGAAGTTGTATCTGTCGTTGTTCAAAAGAATCTACCATTGAAACAAAAAGACCCAGGTGCGTTTACTATCCCATGTGTTATTGGTAATGCTAGTTTTAAAAGAGCTTTATGCGATTTAGGTGCATCCATTAGTGTTATGCCTAAACATGTTTATGATTCTCTTAGTCTTGAGCCTTTGAGTACAACTAGCATTGTAATACAACTTGCGGATCGTAGTTTTGTTTACCCACTTGGTGTGATAGAAGATGTCCTAGTCAAGATTGATAGTTTGTTTATTCCATGTGACTTTTATATTCTTGATATGGAACATGATTCTTGTGATTCATCAAACAACACTCCTATATTGTTTGGGAGACCATTCTTGAAAACTGCCAATACAAAGATTGATTGTGGTAAGGATACTTTGTCTATGGAGGTAGGAGATAAAAAAATGGAATTTAATTTTCATGATGCAATGACATATCCTTATAGCAATGTTTATTCTATCAAATGTTATGACCAAGTTGATAAGTGTGTGCAGCAAGTTTGTGATTTTGATTGTGAAGATGGATTAAGAGTAACTTTGAGTTATGGCTATGATTTCACCAAAATAGAAGAGATGGAGAGGCACATATGTGTTCCCCAAAACATACATGAATCAACATTGGCTTTGCAAACTTTGCAAACTATCCTCCATGATGCAGAAGTCATTCCCCCCATCATAAACAATGAATGGGTGGCGCCTATCCTTTTGGTGCCCAAAAAGATTGGAATTACGGTGGAAGAGATTCGAAATGATGCTTACGAGAATGCAAGGATTTACAAAGAAAAGACTAAGAGTCTCCATGACCGAATGATTACAAGAAAAGAGTTTAATGTTGGAGACAAAGTCCTTCTTTATCATTCACGTTTGAAACTTTTTCCTGGAAAATTGCGCTCTCGTTGGATTGGACCCTTTGTTGTTTCTAATATTTTTCCTTATGGTGCAGTTGAAATTACAAGTTTAGAAACTAACAACAAACTCAAAGTCAATGGGCATCGTTTGAAACCTTTCTATGAAGGTTGGACGGCAGAACTCACCGCTTCTGCAAAGTTAGCTGAACCAATCTATGAAGAATGAGCATGCAACATGTCGAGCCAATGACATAAAACAAAAGCGCTTACTGGGAGGCAACCCAGCACAAAAAGAAAAAAAAATCAGATTTGCTTTCTTTTTCCTTATCTTTTATTTTTCGTATTTTACTTTATCTTTGTCATTCTCTTATGTTCCTTTGCTTTTATTTCAACATTGAGGACAATGTTGTGTTTTAAGTGTGGGGGTATTGGGAGAATTTTGGTTTTCTATTGTGTTTGATCTTTTTAACTCCCATTGGTTTTTTAGAATATCAGTATTATATATGAGAATTAATTGAGATAGATGAAGATATAAATCAAATGAAGGAGTATGCATGAAAATTTTAAGGTTTAATTGGTTTAGGGATTGACTTTGAGAATATGCCATGTTGACTTTATAGTGTTATACCAATGCAAGCTTTTGAGCCTTCAACATTATATTCTTTGAGTGTGCATTCTTTCAATGATAAGTATCTCTAGAACTTGCTTCATATCTTATTGAGATTATATTCCATTACAAATATACATGAAGATGATAAAGGCATTAGGAATTTTAAACCCTCGAGCCAAAAAGCCAACCTAAAGCATATTATCCTTAGTGAGCCTGTTTTGAGCTTGTTTATCTTTTCTTTGCTTTATCCATGTATAAGCCTTAACTTTATATATGTTTTTCTTTTCCCCTGGCCAAGGATTAGTAGAGCATATACTTCTAATATCTCATGGAATTATGGTTGGAAATTATATGAAAAGAAAGAAGTGATGCTTGATGAAAAAAATGGGCAAAGTTGCCGAAGAAAAAAAAAGAGAAAAAGAATAAAGAATAATAAAAAAAAGTATTCCTTTATGTTCTTAAGGTTTTATGTTGAAAGAGCTTGAAATCAAAAGGAGTTAAGCATTTGTGATTAAAGATGAAAAATTTATGAGCTTTAATGGAATATCTTGTTTGAAGTATCATTTTTGAAAATGCTCTACTTTCTTTAGTTTGAACCTTTCCTTTTACTTTCTTTTACCTCACCTTAACCTCAGCCCCATTACAACCGGAAAATAAGACCTTTTGATTCATGTAGTAATTGTAATAAGTTGCTAATGGAGATGAGATTGAAAAGCAAGCTTATGGTAGAACATACTCTTTGATTGAATTTGAGAGATTTAAACACATAAACCCTAAACACATGAGTGTTGGAGTGTATATCAATGAGAGGACCTATCACTTTGGCATGGCATAGATTTCATTTAAATCCTGACGATTGATTAAGTTTTGAAGTTTGCATGTAAATAAATTCATGAGAATTATACTATTTATCCTTCATGATTGTATTCTTGTTTATAATGCTTGTACTCTTGGACATTGATGGGAGATTACGAGATTGATCATAGTTATTTTCAATTTAATTTTATTTATCCTTTCTCGAGGACGAGCAAGAGCTAAGTGTGGGGGTATTTGATGTAACCATATTATTCGATAGTTTCACCCGCATTTAACTAGTGTTTTGCGTATATTATTTATATAAAATGCCTTGATATTCTTTGTTTTATGTTTTGAAGGCACTTTTGGATGAAAGATACAAAAAGGAGTAAACTGGAGGTAATTGGCAGATTTGACGTTCAGTCGATGTTTTGTGCAGAGCGTGAGTTCTAGAGGTCGAAACGAAGTGATTCCAATGGCATTAAAAAGCTAGCATCCATGCCTTTCTGGAAATGTAATGCAAGAAAAATAAAAAGAGAAAGATCATGGAAATCACATCCTTCAAAGTCAAATCACGCAGTCTGCCAATGTTGACCGTTTCCCATTCAAAATTCAATATCTGGCGCTTCAGAAGTCCAATTGATGCAAACTCAATTGTTTTGGATTCCTTACGCAAATCTCTATAAACGCTCCAAATTTCAGCCAAAACCGATGTCATATGAGGGAGATATGATTTTTCAAAGATGACAGTTGAATTCTGCCAGCAAGCAGGTTGCGTGAAGAAACGAATCCAAATTTCATCCAGAAGCATCCAAACCGACCAGCAATTTAGCTCCTCTAGTAAATATTCTAGAGGGTCAAGGAAGGCAGCCACCAACCTCAAGGCAGCCACCAACCTCAAGTCAGCCAGCAGCCAGCCGCCTTCACACTACCACCATCTATTGATGTTCACACTTGAACTTTGATTTTCTTACTTACAATTTGTGTATAAATAGAGGGTGAGTAGAAGGAGGTAGCAAGCAAGAAGTGAGGAAACACAAACTCTCCTCTCTACAAATCAGAAATTATGTATTCTTTCATCTTTAGGAGTAGTTGTTCAATAGATATGCAAGGCTAAGCTCGTTTTCTTGGTTGCAAGGACACAGCAAACCTTCGGATTGCAAGAACCGTGAGATTTATTCTTCCTTTTATTTTCAGTTTATGTTATGAATGAGTATGATTGTTTTCCTATGCATATTTCTTATGATTGTTTATCTTAATTGCTAGAGCGGACTCTAAGTTATTATTGTGAACAATCTATTTCTAAGTTTGATATCAAAACCGGAGTTGTGGTATATAAACTTGTGAGGCAACTAAGCTTGATAATTGTAGCGGAACTACGTTATTAAACTTTGGGAGAACATTCGATCATAGCAACACAAATTGACAACTTGGTTGTTAAGATTAATGAATTTATCTGGATCTTAAGGCTGCCATTGGATTAAATCATTAGTGCGGACACTGTGATTGTTTGTTGGTTAGGGCTAGTTATACGGCGGATCCGTTAATTAACCAATATTAAGAAAAGATAAAATTCATAATATAAACTGGAGTTTCGTTTCAAGGATCGGTTCTAATTTCTGTTGGTGGATGTGTGCTTGCAACCAAGGTTTGTTTTCTTGATATATTTCAGTTTCAATTGATTTTGTTTGCTAGTTTAATTTCTTCCATAGTTTAAATCATTGCAAATCAAACCCCCCCATTGCATAACGTATAACATAAAAATCTGAACTAAACCTTCCTCGTGGGATCGACCCCTTGCTTGCTCTATACTATCTTGTGTGTTTTAAGCTAGGGTAATTAATTTGTGCGACCGCGACATCGCAACAAATTTTGGCGCCGTTGCCGGGGAAGTAATTTTAGTTGATTCTTGTGCTTGTACTGTTAAAAGGAGTAAATTGGAGGTAATTGGCAGATTTGACGTTCAGTCGATGTTTTGTGCAGAGCGTGAGTTCTAGAGGTTGAAACGAAGTGATTCCAATGGCATTAAAAAGCTAGCATCCATGCCTTTCTATAAATGTAATGCAAGAAAAATAAAAAGAGAAAGATCATGGAAATCACATCCTTCAAAGTCAAATCACACAGTCTGCCAATGTTGACCGTTTCCCATTCAAAATTCAATATCTGGCGCTTCAGAAGTCCAATTGATGCAAACTCAATTGTGTTGAATTCCTTAAGCAAAGTTCTATAAACGCTCCAAATTTCAGCCAAAACCGATGTCATATGAGGGAGATATGAGTTTTCAAAGATGACAGCTGAATTCTGCCAACAAGCAGGTTGCGTGAAGAAACGAATCCAAATTTCATCCAGAAGCATCCAAACCGACCAGCAATTTAGCTCCTCTAGTAAATATTCTAGAAGGTTGGATCGCGCTCAAATTTCGTTCACGAGTTTCCGGAGGCTGTTTCCCATGGAGTTGCGTGGAATGGGTACGACACGACTATGACATCCGGTCTGGCCATTCCACCGAGAGGACCAGAATACTGGCTCAAAAGGTCCTTAACTATAGATCCGATCGTTGGATCGCGCTCAAATTTCGTTCACGAGTTTCCAGAGGTTGTTTCCCATGGAGTTGCGTGGAATCGTTACGACATGAATACGACGTCCGGACTGGCAATTCCACCGACACGACCAGAATACCGGCTCAAAAGGTCCTTAACTATAGATCTGACCATTGGATCGCCCTCAAATTTCATTCACGAGTTTCCGGAGGTTGTTTCCAATGGAGTTGCGTGGAATCGTTACGACACGAATACGATGTTCGGACTGGCAATTCCACCGACACGACCAGAATACCGGCTCAAAAGGTCCTTAACTATAGATCCGACCATTGGATCGCTCTCAAATTTCATTCACGAGTTTCCGCAGATCGTTTCCCATGGAGTTTCGTGGAATCGGTACGACACGACTACAACATCCGGTCTGGCCATTCCACCGCCACGACCAGAATACTGGCTCAAAAGCTACATAACTATAGATCTGACCGTTGGATCGCGCTCAATTTTCGTTCACGAGTTTCCAGAAGCTGGTTCCTATGGAGTTGCGTGGAATCGGTAGGACACGACTACAGCGTCCGGTCGGGCAATTCCACAAAGACGACCATAATACCGGCTCAAAAGGTCCTTAACTATAGATCTGAACGTTGGATCGCGCTCAAATTTCATTCACGAGTTTCTGCAGGCTGTTTCCCATAGAGTTGCGTGGAATCGGTACGACACGACTACGACATCCTGTCTGGCAATTCCACCGCCTCGACCAGAATACCGGCTCAAAAGGTCCATAACTATAGATCCGACCGTTGGATCGCGCTCAAATTTCATTCACGAGTTTCCGTAGGTTGTTTCCCATGGAGTTGCGTGGAATCGATAGGACACGACTACGACGTCTGGTCTGGCAATTCCACCGACACGACAAGAGTACCGGCTCAAAAAGCCCAGAACTATAGATCCGATCGTTGGATCGCGCTCAAATTTCATTCACGAGTTTCCGGAGGCTGTTTCCCATGGATTTGCGTGGAATCGGTATGACACGACTACGAGTTCGGTCGGGGAATTCCACCGAGACGACCAGAATACCGGCTCAAAAGGTCCTTAACTATAGATCCGACCGTTGGATCGCCCTCAAATGTTTTTCACGAGTTTCTGAGTCTATTTCCCAAGGAGTTGCGTGGAATCGGTACGACACGACGACGACATTCGGTCGGTCCCATTTACCGACAGTACCAGAATACCGGCTCAAAAGGTCCATAACTATAGATCCGACCGTTGGATCACGCTGAAACTTTTTTACGAGTTTCCGTAGGTTGTTTTCCATGGAGTTCCGTGGAATCGATACGACACGACGACGACGTACGGTCGGGCAATTCCACCGAAACGACACGACGACGACTAGAATATAGGCTAAAAAGGTCCATAACATTAGATCCGACCGTTGGATCGCACTGAAACTTTTTTCGAGAGTTTCCGCATACCGTTTCCCATGGAGTTGTGTGGAATCGGTACGACACGACTACGACATCTGGTCTGGCCAGTCCACCGCCACGACCAGAATACCTTCTCAAAAGGTCCATAACTATAGATCCGACCGTTGGATCGCGCTCATATTTCGTTCACGAGTTTCCGAAGGATGTTTCCCATGGAGTTGCGTGGACTCGGTACGACTCGACTACGACATCCTGTCTGGCCATTCCACCGCCTCGACGAGAATACTGGCTCAAAAGGTCCATAACTATAGATCCGACCGTTGGATCACGCTCAAATTTCATTCACGAGTTTCCGGAGGCTGTTTCCCATGGAGTTGCGTGGAATCGGTAGGACACGACTACGACGTCTGGTCTGGCGATTCCACCGACACGACCAGAGTACAGGCTCAAATAGCCCAGAATTATAGATCCGATCGTTGGATAGCGCTCAAATTTCATTCACGAGTTTCCAGAGGCTGTTTCCCATGGATTTGCGTGGAATCGGTACTACACGACGAGAGTACCGGCTCAAAAGGTCCATAACTATAGATCCGACCGTTGGATCGCGCTCTAATTTTTTTCACGAGTTTCCAGAGGCTGTTTCCAATGGAGTTACGTGGAATCGGTATGACACGACTACGAGTTCGGTCGGGGAATTCCACCGAGACGACCAGAATACCGGCTCAAAAGGTCCTTAACTATAGATCCGACCGTTAGATCGCGCTCAAAATTCTTTCACGAGTTTCCGGGAACTGTTTCCCATGGCGTTGCGTGTAATCAATATGACACGACGACGATGTCCGTGTTGTCCCTTCCGCCGACACGACCATAATACCGGCTCAAAAGGTCCATAACTATAGATCCGACCGTTGGATCGCCCTCAAATGTTTTTCACGAGTTTCTGGAGTCTATTTCCCAAGGAGTTGCGTGGAATCGGTACGACACGACGACGACATTCGGTCGGTCCCATTTACCGACAGTACTAGAATACCGGCTCAAAAGGTCCATAACTATAGATCCGACCGTTGGATCACGCTGAAACTTTTTTCACGAGTTTCCGTAGGTTGTTTTCCATGGAGTTCTGTGGAATCGATACGACACGACAACGACGTCCGGTTGGGCAATTCCACCGAAACGACACGATGACGACCAGAATACAGGCTAAAAAGGTCCATAACATTAGATTCGACCGTTGGATCTCGCTGAAACTTTTTTCGCGAGTTTCCGCAGACCGTTTCCCATGGAGTTGTGTGGAATCGGTACTTCACGACTACGACATCCGGTCTGGCCAATCCACCGCCACGACCAGAATACCAGCTCAAAAGGTCCATAACTATAGTTCCGACCGTTGGATCGCGCTCAAATTTCGTTCACGAGTTTCCGGAGGCAGTTTCCCATTGAGTTGCGTGGAATCGGTACGACTCGACTACGACATCCTGTTTGGCCATTCCACCGCCTCCACGAGAATACCAGATCAAAAGGTTCATAACTATAGATCTGACCGTTGGATCACGCTCAAATTTCATTCACGAGTTTCCGGAGGCTGTTTCCCATGGAGTGGCATGGAATCGGTAGGACACGACTACCACGTCCGGTCAGGCAATTCCACCGAGACGACCAAAATACCGGCTGAAAAGGTCCATAACTATAGATCCGAACGTTGGATCGCGCTCAAATTTCATTCACGAGTTTCCACAGGTTGTTTCCCATGGAGTTGCGTGCAATCGGTAGGACACGACTACGACGTCCGGTTTGGCTATTCCACCGACACGACCAGAGTACCGGCTCAAAAAGTCCAGAACTATAGATCCGATCGTTGGATCTCGCTCAAATTTTGTTCACGAGTTTCCGGAGGCTGTTTCCCATGGATTTGCGTGGAATCGGTACGACACGATGAGAGTACCAGCTCAAAAGGTCCATAACTATAGATCCTATCGATGGATCGCGCTCCAATGTTTTTCACGAGTTTCCGGAGGCTGTTTCCAATGGAGTTACGTGGAATCCGTATGACACGACTACGAGTTCGGTCGGGGAATTCCACCGAAACGACCAGAATACCGGCTCAAAAGGTCCTTAACTATAGATCCGACCGTTAGATCGCGCTCAAAATTCTTTCACGAGTTTCCGGAAGCTGTTTCCCATGGAGTTGCGTGGAATTAATGCGACACAACGACGATGTCCGTTTTGTCCCTTCCGCTGACATGACCAGAGTACCGGCTCAAACACTCCATAACTATAGATCTGACCGTTGGATCGCGCTCAAATTTCATTCACGAGTTTTCGCAGGCTGTTTCCCATAGAGTTACGTGGAATCGGTACGACACGACTACGACATCCTGTCTGGCAATTCCACCGCCTCGACCAGAATACCGTCTCAAAAGGTCCATAACTATAGATCCGACCGTTAGATCGCGCTCAAATTTCATTCACGAGTTTCCGGAGGTTGTTTCCCATGGAGTTGCGTGGAATCGGTAGGACACGACTACGACGTCTGGTCTGGCGATTCCACCGACACGACCAGAGTACCGGCTCAAAAAGCCCAGAATTATAGATCCGATCGTTGGATAGCGCTCAAAATTCATTCACGAGTTTTCAGAGGCTGTTTCCCATGGATTTGCGTGGAATCGGTACGACACGACGAGAGTACCGGCTCAAAAGGTCCATAACTATAGATCTGACCGTTGGATCGCGCTCCAATTTTTTTCACGAGTTTTCAGAGGCTGTTTCCAACGGAGTTACGTGGAATCGGTATGACACGACTACGAGTTCGGTCTGGGAATTCCACCGAGACGACCAGAATACCGGCTCAAAAGTTCCTTAACTATAGATCCGACCGTTAGATCGCGCTCAAAATTCTTTCACGAGTTTCCGGGAGCTGTTTCCCATGGAGTTGCGTGGAATCAATACGACACGACGACGATGTCCGTTTTGTCCCTTCCGCCGACACGACCATAATACCGGCTCAAAAGGTCCATAACTATAGATCCGACCGTTGGATCGCCCTCAAATGTTTTTCACGAGTTTCTGGAGTCTATTTCCCAAGGAGTTGCGTGGAATCGGTACGACACGACGACGACATTCGGTCGGTCCCATTTACCGACAGTACCACAATACCGGCTCAAAAGGTCTATAACTATGATCCGACCGTTGGATCACGCTGAAACGTTTTTCACGAGTTTCCGTAGGTTGTTTTCCATGGAGTTCCGTGGAATCGATACGACACGACGACGACATCCGGTCGGGCAATTCCACCGAAAAGACACGACGACGACCAGAATACAGGCTAAAAAGGTCCATAACATTAGATCCGACCGTTGGATCGCGCTGAAACTTTTTTCGCGAGTTTCCGCAGACCGTTTCCCATGGAGTTGTGTGGAATCGGTACGACACGACTACGACATCCGGTCTGGCCAGTCCACCGCCACGACCAGAATACCGGCTCAAAAGGTCCATAACTATAGATTCGACCGTTGGATCGCGCTCAAATTTTGTTCACGAGTTTCCGGAGGCTGTTTCCCATGGAGTTGCGTGGAATCGGTACGACTCGACTACGACATCCTGTCTGGCCATTCCACTGCCTCGACGAGAATACCGGCTCAAAAGGTCCAGAACTATAGATCCGATCGTTGGATCTCGCTCAAATTTTGTTCACGAGTTTCCGGAGGCTATTTCCCATGGATTTGCGTGGAATCGGTACGACACAAAGAGAGTACCAGCTCAAAAGGTCCATAACTATAGATCCTATCGTTGGATTGCGCTCCAATGTTTTCACGAGTTTCAGGAGGCTGTTTCCAATGGAGTTACGTGGAATCGGTATGACACGACTACGAGTTCGGTCGGGGAATTCCACCGAGACGACCAGAATACCGGCTCAAAAGGTCCTTAACTATAGATCCGACCGTTAGATCGCGCTCAAAATTCTTTCACGAGTTTCCCGAAGCTGTTTCCCATGGAGTTGCGTGGAATTAATGCGACACAACGACGATGTCCGTTTTGTCCCTTCCGCTGACACGACCAGAGTACCGGCTCAAAAGGTCCATAACTATAGATCTGACCGTTGGATCGCGCTCAAATTTCATTCACGAGTTTCCATAGGCTGTTTCCTATAGAACTGCGTGGAATCGGTACGACACGAGTACGACATCCTGTCTGGCCATTCCACCGCCTCAACCAGAATACTGGCTCAAAAGGTCCATAACTATAGATCCGACCGTTGGATCGCGCTCAAATTTCAATGACGAGTTTCCGGAGGCTGTTTCCCATGGAGTGGCGTGGAATCGGTAGGATACGACTAGAATGTCCGGTCGGGCAATTCCACCGAGACGACCAGAATACCGGCTGAAAAGGTCCATAACTATAGATCCGAACGTTGGATCGCGCTCAAATTTCATTCACGAGTTTCCGCAGGTTGTTTCCCATGGAGATGCGTGGAATCGGTAGGACACGACTACGAGGTCCGGTCTGGTAATTCCACCGACACGACCAGAGTACCGGCTCAAAAAGTCCAGAACTATAGATCCGATCGTTGGATCTCGCTCAAATTTTATTCACGAGTTTCCGGAGGCTGTTTCCCATGGATTTGCGTGGAATCGGTACGACACGACAAGAGTACCGGCTCAAAAGGTCCATAACTATAGATCCGAACGTTGGATCGCGCTCAAATTTCATTCACGAGTTTCCGCAGGTTGTTTCCCATGGAGTTGCGTGGAATCGGTAGGACACGACTACGATGTCCAGTCTGGCAATTCCACCGACACGACCAGAGTACCGGCTCAAAAAGTCTAGAACTATAGATCCGATCGTTGGATCTCGCTCAAATTTTGTTCACGAGTTTCCGGAGGCTGTTTCACATGGATATGCGTGAATTGGTACGACACGACGAGAGTACCAGCTCAAAAGGTCCATAACTATAGATCCGACCGTTGTATCGCGCTCCAATGTTTTTCACGAGTTTCCGGAGGCTGTTTCCAATGGAGTTACGTGGAATCGGTATGACACGACTACGAGTTCGGTCGGGGAATTCCACCGAGACAACCCGAATACTGGCTCAAAAGGTCCATAACTATAGATCCGACCGTTGGATCGCCCTCAACTGTTTTTCACGAGTTTCTAGAGTCTGTTTCCCAAAGAGTTGCGTGGAATCAGTACGACACGACGACGATGTCCGGTCTGGCAATTCCACCGACACGACCAGAATACCGGCTAAAAAGGTCCATAACATTAGATCCGACCGTTGGATCGCGCTAAAACATTTTTCGCGAGTTTCCACAGACCGTTTCCCATGGAGTGGTGTGGAATCGGTACGACACGACTACGACATCCGGTCTGGCCAGTCCACCGCCACGACCAGAATATCGGCTCAAAAGGTCCATAACTATAGATCCGACCGTTGGATCGCGCTCAAATTTCGTTCACGAGTTTCCGGAGGTTGTTTCCCATGGAGTTGCGTGGAATCGGTACGACTCGACAACGACATCCTGTCTGGCCATTCCACCGCCTCGATGATAATACCGGCTCAAAAGGTCCATAACTATAGATCCGACCGTTGGATCACGCTCAAATTTCATTCACGAGTTTCCGGAGGCTGTTTCCCATGGAGTGGCGTGGAATCGGTAGGACACGACTACAACGTCCGGTCAGGCAATTCCACCGAGACGACCAGAATACCGGCTGAAAAGTTCCATAACTATAGATCTGAACGTTGGATCGCGCTCAAATTTCATTCACGAGTTTCCGCAGGTTGTTTCCCATGGAGTTGCGTGGAATCGGTAGGACACGACTACGACGTCCGGTCTGGCTATTCCACCGACACGACCAGAGTACCGGCTCAAAAAGTCCAAAACTATAGATCCGATCGTTGGATCTCGCTCAAATTTTGTTCACGAGTTTCCGGAGGCTGTTTCCCATGGATTTGCGTGGAATCGGTACGACACGACGAGAGTACCAGCTCAAAAGGTCCATAATCTTTGGATCGCGCTCCAATGTTTTTCACGAGTTTCCGGAGGCTGTTTCCAATGGAGTTACGTGGAATCCGTATGACACGACTACGAGTTCGGTCGGGGAATTCCACCGAGACGACCAGAATACCGGCTCAAAAGGTCCTTAACTATAGATCCGACCGTTAGATCGCGCTCAAAATTCTTTCACGAGTTTCCGGAAGCTGTTTCCCATGGAGTTGCGTGGAATCAATGCGATACAACGACGATGTCTGTTTTATCCCTTCCGCCGACACGACCAGAATACCTGCTCAAAAGGTCCATAACTATAGATCTGACCGTTGGATCGCGCTCAAATTTCATTCACGAGTTTCCGCAGGCTGTTTCCCATAAAGTTGCGTGGAATCGGTACGACACGACTACAACATCCTGTCTGGCCATTCCACCGCCTCAACCAGAATACCAGCTCAAAAGGTCCATAATTATAGATCCGACCGTTGGATCGCGCTCAAATTTCAATCACGAGTTTCCGGAGGCTGTTTCCCATGGAGTGGCGTGGAATCGGTAGGACACGACTACAATGTCCGGTCAGGCAATTGCACCAAGACGACCAGAATACCGGCTGAAAAGGTCCATAACCATAGATCCGAACGTTGGATCGCGCTCAAATTTCATTCACGAGTTTCTGCAGGTTGTTTCCCATGGAGTTGCGTGGAATCGGTAGGACACGACTACGACGTCCGGTCTGGCAATTCCACCGACACGACCAGAGTACCGGCTCAAAAAGTCCAGAACTATAGATCCGACCGTTGTATCGCGCTCCAATGTTTTTCACGAGTTTCTTGAGTCTGTTTCCCAAGGAGTTGCGTGGAATCAGTACGACACGACGACGATGTCCGGTCTGGCAATTCCACCGACACGACCAGAATACCGGCTAAAAAGGTCCATAACATTAGATCCGACCGTTGGATCGCGCTGAAACTTTTTTCCCTATTTTCCGCAGACCGTTTCCCATGGAGTTGTGTGGAATCGGTAGGACACGACTACGACATCCGATCTGGCTAGTCCAACGCCACGACCAGAATACCGGCTCAAAAGGTCCATAACTATAGATTCGACCGTTGGATCGCGCTCAAATTTCGTTCACGAGTTTCCGGAGGCTGTTTCCCATGGAGTTGCGTGGAATCAATACGACACGACGACGATGTCCGTTTTGTCCCTTCCGCCGACACGACCATAATACCGGCTCAAAAGGTCGATAACTATAGATTCGACCGTTGGATCGCCCTCAAATGTTTTTCACGAGTTTCTAGAGTCTGTTTCCCAAGGAGTTGCGTGGAATCGGTACGACACGACGACGACATTCGGTCGGTCCCATTTACCGACAGTACGAGAATACCGACTCAAAAGGTCCATAACTATAGATCCGACCGTTGGATCACGCTGAAACTTTTTTCACGAGTTTCCGTAGGTTGTTTTCCATGGAGTTCCGTGGAATCGGTACGACACGACGACGACGTCCGGTCGGGCAATTCCACCGAAACGACCAGAATACCGGCTCAAAACGTCCATAACTATAGATCCGACCATTGGATCGCGCTCAAATTTCGTTCACGAGTTTTCGGAGGCTGTTTCCCATGGAGTTGCGTGGAATGGGTACGACATGACTACGACATCCGGTCTGGCCATTCCACCGAGACGACCAGAATACTGGCTCAAAAGGTCCTTAACTATAGATCCGATCGTTGGATTTCGCTCAAATTTCGTTCACGAGTTTCTTGAGGCTGTTTCCCATGGAGTTGTGTGGAATCGTTACGACACGAATAGGACGTCCGGACTGGCAATTCCACCGACACGACCAGAATACCGGCTCAAAAGGTCCTTAACTATAGATCCGACCGTTGGATCGCTCTCAAATTTCATTCACGAGTTTCCGCAGATCGTTTTCCATGGAGTTGCGTGGAATCGATACGACACGACTACGACATCCGGTCTGGCCATTCCACCGCCACGACCAGAATACTGGCTCAAAAGCTCCATAATTATAGATCCGACCGTTGGATCGCGCTCAAATTTCGTTCACGAGTTTCCAGAGGTTGTTTCCCATGGAGTTGCGTTGAATCGGTACGACACGACTACGACATCCGGTCTGGCCCTTCCACCGCCACGACCAGAATACTGGCTCAAAAGGTCTATAACTATAGATCCGACCGTTGGATCGTGCGTAAATTTTGTTCACTAGTTTGCGGAGGCTGTTTCCCATGGATTTGCGTGGAATCGGTATGACACGACTACGAGTTCGGTCGGGGAATTCCACCGAGACGACCAGAATACCGGCTCAAAAGGTCCTTAACTATAGATCCGACCGTTAGATCGCGCTCAAAATTCTTTCACGAGTTTTCAGAGGCTGTTTCCCAAAGAGTTGCGTGGAATCGGTACGACTCGACTACGACATCCTGTCTGGCCATTCCACCGCCTCGACCAGAATACCGGCTCAAAAGGTCCATAACTATAGATCCGACTGTTGGATCACGCTCAAATTTCATTCACGACTTTCTGGAGGCTGTTTCCCATGGAGTGGCGTGGAATCGGTAGGACACGACTACAACGTCCAGTCGGGCAATTCCACCGAGACGACCAGAATACCGGCTGAAAAGGTCCATAACTATAGATCGCAACATTGGATCGCGCTCAAATTTCATTCACGAGTTTCCGCAGGTTGTTTCCCATGGAGTTGCGTGGAATCGTTAGGACACGACTACGACGTCCGGTCTGGCAATTCCACCGACACGACCAGAGTACCGGCTTAAAAAGTCCAAAACTATAGATCCGATTGTTGGATCTCGCTCAAATTTTGTTCACGAGTTTCCGAAGGCTGTTTCCCATGGATTTGCGTGGAATCGGTACGACACGACGAGAGTACCAGCTCAAAAGGTCCATAACTATAGATCCTATCTTTGGATCGCGCTCCAATGTTTTTCACGAGTTTCCGGAGGCTGTTTCCAATGGAGTTACGTGGAATCGGTATGACACGACTACGAGTTCGGTCGGGGAATTCCACCGAGACGACCAGAATACCGGCTCAAAAGGTCATTAACTATAGATCCGACCGTTAGATCGCGTTCAAAATTCTTTCACGAGTTTCCGGAAGCTGTTTCCCATGGAGTTGCGTGGAATCAATGCGACACAACAACGATGTTCGTTTTGTCCCTTCCGCCGACACGACCAGAATACCGGCTCAAAAGGTCCATAACTATAGATCTGACCGTTGGATCGCGCTCAAATTTCATTCACGAGTTTCCGCAGGCTGTTTCCCATAGAGTTACGTGGAATCGGTACGACACGACTACGACATCCTGTCTGGCCATTCCACCGCCTCAACCAGAATACCGGCTCAAAAGGTCCATAACTATAGATCCGACCGTTGGATCGCGCTCAAATTTCATTCACGAGTTTCCGGAGGCTGTTTCCCATGGAGTGGCGTGGAATCGGTAGGACACGACTACAACGTCCGGTCGGGCATTTCCACCGAGACGACCATAATACCGGCTGAAAAGGTCCATAACTATAGATCCGCTCGTTGGATAGCGCTCAAATTTCATTCACGAGTTTCCGCAGGTTGTTTCCCATGGAGATGCGTGGAATCGGTAGGACACGACTACGAGGTCCGGTCTGGTAATTCCACCGACACGACCAGAGTACCGGCTCAAAAAGTCCAGAACTATAGATCCGATCGTTGGATCTCGCTCAAATTTAGTTCACGAGTTTCCGGAGGCTGTTTCCCATGGATTTGCGTGGAATCGGTACGACACGACAAGAGTACCGGCTCAAAAGGTCCATAACTATAGATCCGAACGTTGGATAGCGCTCAAATTTCATTCACGAGTTTCCGCAGGTTGTTTCCCATGGAGATGCGTGGAATCGGTAGGACACGACTACGAGGTCCGGTCTGGTAATTCCACCGACACGACCAGAGTACCGGCTCAAAAGGTCCATAACTATAGATCCGACTGTTGGATCGTGCTCCAATGTTTTTCACGAGTTTCTGGAGGCTGTTTCCAATGGAGTTACGTGGAATCGGTATGACACGACTACGAGTTCGGTCGGGGAATTCCACCGAGACGACCAGAATACTGGCTCAAAAGGTCCATAACTATAGATCCTATCGTTGGATCGCGCTCCAATGTTTTTCACGAGTTTCCGGAGGCTGTTTCCAATGGAGTTACGTGGAATCGGTATGACACGACTACGACATCTGGTCTGGCCAGTCCACCGCAACGACCAGAATACCGGCTCAAAAGGTCCATAACTATAGATCCGACTGTTGGATCGCGCTCAAATTTCGTTCACGAGTTTCCGGAGGCTGTTTCCCATGGAGTTACGTGGAATCGGTACGACACGACTACGACATCCTGTCTGGCAATTCCACCGCCTCGACCAGAATACCGTCTCAAAAGGTCCATAACTATAGATCCGACCGTTAGATCGCGCTCAAATTTCATTCACGAGTTTCCGGAGGTTGTTTCCCATGGAGTTGCGTGGAATCGGTAGGACACGACTACGACGTCTGGTCTGGCGATTCCACCGACACGACCAGAGTACCGGCTCAAAAAGCCCAGAATTATAGATCCGATCGTTGGATAGCGCTCAAAATTCATTCACGAGTTTTCAGAGGCTGTTTCCCATGGATTTGCGTGGAATCGGTACGACACGACGAGAGTACCGGCTCAAAAGGTCCATAACTATAGATCTGACCGTTGGATCGCGCTCCAATTTTTTTCACGAGTTTTCAGAGGCTGTTTCCAACGGAGTTACGTGGAATCGGTATGACACGACTACGAGTTCGGTCTGGGAATTCCACCGAGACGACCAGAATACCGGCTCAAAAGTTCCTTAACTATAGATCCGACCGTTAGATCGCGCTCAAAATTCTTTCACGAGTTTCCGGGAGCTGTTTCCCATGGAGTTGCGTGGAATCAATACGACACGACGACGATGTCCGTTTTGTCCCTTCCGCCGACACGACCATAATACCGGCTCAAAAGGTCCATAACTATAGATCCGAACGTTGGATCGCGCTCAAATTTCATTCACGAGTTTCCGCAGGTTGTTTCCCATGGAGTTGCGTGGAATCGGTAGGACACGACTACGAGGTCCGGTCTGGAAATTCCACCGACACGACCAGAGTACCGGCTCAAAAAGTCCAGAATTATAGATCCGATCGTTGGATCTCGCTCAAATTTTGTTCACGAGTTTCCGGAGGCTGTTTCCCATGGATTTGCGTGGAGTCGTTACGACATGAATACGACATCCGGACTGGCAATTCCACCGACACGACCAGAATACCGGCTCAAAAGGTCCATAACTATAGATCCGACCGTTGGATCACGCTGAAACTTTTTTCACGAGTTTTCGTAGGTTGTTTTTCATGGAGTTACGTGGAATCGGTACGACACGACGACGATGTCTGGTCGGGCAATTTCACCGAGACGACCAGAATACCGGCTTAAAAGGTCCATAACTATAGATCCGACCGTTGGATCGCACTCCAATTTCATTCACGAATTTCCGCAGACCGTTTCCCATGGAGTTGCGTGGAATCGGTACGACACGAGTACGACATCCGGTCTGGCCAGTCCACCGCAACGACCAGAATACCGGCTCAAAAGGTCCATAACTATAGATCCGACTGTTGGATCGCGCTCAAATTTCGTTCACGAGTTTCCGGAGGCTGTTTCCCATGGAGTTGCGTGGAATCGGTAGGACACGACTACAGCGTCCGGTCGGGCAATTCCAGAGAGACGACCAGAATACCGGCTCAAAAGATCCATAACTATAGATCCGACCGTTGGATCGCACTTAAAGTTTGTTCACGAGTTTCCGGAGGCTGTTTCCCATGGATTTACGTGGAATCGGTACGACACGACGAGAGTACCGGCTCAAAAGGTCCATAACTATAGATCCGACCGTTGGATCGCGCTGAAACGTTTTTCACGAGTTTTCGTAGGTTGTTTTTCATGGAGTTACGTGGAATCGGTACGACACGACGACGATGTCCGGTCGGGCAATTTCACCGAGACGACCAGAATACCCGCTTAAAAGGTCCATAACTATAGATCCGACCGTTGGATCGCACTCCAATTTCATTCACGAGTTTCCGCAGACCGTTTCCCATGGAGTTGCGTGGAATCGGTACGACACTAGTACGACATCCGGTCTGGCCAGTCCACCGCAACGACCAGAATACCGGCTCAAAAGGTCCATAACTATAGATCCGACTGTTGGATCGCGCTCAAATTTCGTTCACGAGTTTCCGGAGGCTGTTTCCCATGGAGTTGCGTGGAATCGGTAGGACACGACTACAGCGTCCGGTCGGGCAATTCCAGAGAGACGACCAGAATACCGGCTCAAAAGATCCATAACTATAGATCCGACCGTTGGATCGCACTTAAAGTTTGTTCACGAGTTTCCGGAGGCTGTTTCCCATGGATTTACGTGGAATCGGTACGACACGGCGAGAGTACCGACTCAAAAGGTCCATAACTATAGATCCGACCGTTGGATCGCCCTCAAATGTTTTTCACGAGTTTCTGGAGTCTGTTTCCCAAGGAGTTGCGTGGAATCAGTACGACACGACGATGATGTCAGGTCTGGCAATTCCACCGACACGACCAGAATACCGGCTAAAAAGGTCCATAACATTAGATCCGACCGTTGGATCGAGCTGAAACGTTTTTCGCTAGTTTCCGCAGGCTGTTTCCCATGGAGTTGCGTGGAATCCATACGACACGACGAAGATGTCCGTTTTGTCCCTTCCGCCGACACAACCATAATACTGGCTCAAAAGGTCCATAACTATAGATCCGACCGTTGGATCGCCCTCAATTGTTTTTCACGAGTTTCTGGACTCTGTTTCCCAAGGAGT
Source organism: Populus davidiana x Populus alba var. pyramidalis (assembly GCA_027475595.1). Classification (NCBI taxonomy): domain Eukaryota; kingdom Viridiplantae; phylum Streptophyta; class Magnoliopsida; order Malpighiales; family Salicaceae; genus Populus; species Populus davidiana x Populus alba var. pyramidalis. The sequence continues at coordinate 79,225 of JANKYH010000719.1, read as the reverse complement.
TGCGTGGAATCAGTACGACACGACGATGATGTCCGGTCTAGCAATTCCACCGACACGACCAGAATACCGGCTAAAAAGGTCCATAACATTAGATCCGACCGTTGGATCGCGCTCAAATATTTTTTACGAGTTTCTGGAGTCTGTTTCCGAAGGAGTTGGGTGGAATCAGTACGACACGACGACGACATTCGGTCGGTCCCATTTACCGACAGTAAGAGAATACCGACTCAAAAGGTCCATAACTATAGATCCGACCGTTGGATCACGCTGAAACTTTTTTCACGAGTTTCCGTAGGTTGTTTTCCATGGAGTTCCGTGGAATCGGTACGACACGACGACGACGTCCGGTCGGGCAATTCCACCGAAACGACCAGAATACTGGCTAAAAAGGTCCATAACATTAGATCCGACCGTTGGATCGCGCTGAAACTTTTTTCGCGAGTTTCCGCAGACCGTTTCCCATGGAGTTGTGTGGAATCGGTACGACACGACTACGACATCCGATCTGGCCAGTCCACCACCACGACCAGAATACCGGCCCAAAAGGTCCATAACTATAGATCCGACTGTTGGATCGCGCTCAAATTTCGTTCACGAGTTTCCGGAGGCTGTTTCCCATGGAGTTGCATGGAATCAATACGACACGAAGAAGATGTCCGTTTTGTCCCTTCCGCCGACACAACCATAATACCGGCTCAAAAGGTCCATAACTATAGATTCGACCGTTGGATCGCCCTCAAATGTTTTTCACGAGTTTCTGGAGTCTGTTTCCCAAGGAGTTGCGTGGAATCGGTACGACACGACGACGACATTCGGTCGGTCCCATTTACCGACAGTACGAGAATACCGACTCAAAAGGTCCATAACTATAGATCCGACCGTTGGATCACGCTAAAAATTTTTTCACGAGTTTCCGTAGGTTGTTTTCCATGGAGTTCTGTGGAATCGGTACGACACGACGACGACGTCCGGTCGGGCAATTCCGCCGAAACGACCAGAATACTGGCTAAAAAGGTCCATAACATTAGATCCGACCGTTGGATCGCGCTGAAACTTTTTCGCGAGTTTCCGCAGACCGTTTCCCATGGAGTTGTGTGGAATCGGTACGACACGACTACGACATCCGATCTGGCCAGTCCACCACCACGACCAGAATACCGGCCCAAAAGGTCCATAACTATAGATCCGACCGTTGGATCGCGCTTAAATTTCGTTCACGAGTTTCCGGAGGCTGTTTCCCATGGAGTTGCATGGAATCAATACGACACGACGAAGATGTCCGTTTTGTCCCTTCCGCCAACACAACCATAATACCGGCTCAAAAGGTCCATAACTATAGATTCGACCGTTGGATCGCCCTCAAATGTTTTTCACGAGTTTCTGGAGTCTGTTTCCCAAGGAGTTGCGTGGAATCGGTACGACAGGACGACGACATTCGGTCGGTCCCATTTACCGACAGTACGAGAATACCGACTCAAAAGGTCCATAACTATAGATCCGACTGTTGGATCGCGCTGAAACTTTTTTCACGAGTTTTCGTAGGTTGTTTTTCATGGAGTTACGTGGAATCAGTACGACACGACGACGATGTCCGGTCGGGCAATTTCACCGAGTCGACCAGCATACCGGCTTAAAAGGTCCATAACTATAGATCCGACCGTTGGATCGCACTCAAATTTCATTCACGAGTTTCCGCATACCGTTTCCCATGGAGTTGCGTGGAATCGGTGCGACACGAGTACGACATCCGGTCTGGCCAGTCCACCGCAACGACCAGAATACCGGCTCAAAAGGTCCATAACTATAGATCCGACTGTTGGAGCGCGCTCAAATTTCGTTCACGAGTTTCCAGAGGCTGTTTCCCATGGAGTTGCGTGGAATCGGTAGGACACGACTACAGCGTCCGGTCGGGCAATTCCAGAGAGACGACCAGAATACCGGCTCAAAAGGTCCATAACTATAGATCCGACCGTTGGATCGCCCTCAAATGTTTTTCACGAGTTTCTGGAGTCTGTTTCCCAAGGAGTTGCGTGGAATCAGTACGACACGACGATGATGTCCGGTCTGGCAATTCCACCGACACGACCAGAATACCGGCTAAAAAGGTCCATAACATTAGATCCGACCGTTGGATCGCGCTGAAACTTTTTTCGCTAGTTTCCGCAGGCTGTTTCCCATGGAGTTGCGTGGAATCAATACGACACGACGAAGATGTCCGTTTTGTCCCTTCCGCCGACACAACCATAATACCGGCTCAAAAGGTCCATAACTATAGATCCGACCGTTGGATCGCCCTCAACTGTTTTTCACGAGTTTCTGGAGTCTGTTTCTCAAGGAGTTGCGAGGAATCAGTAGGACACGACGATGATGTCCGGTCTGGCAATTCCACCGACACGACCAGAATACCGGCTAAAAAGGTCCATAACATTAGATCCGACCGTTGGATCGCGCTGAAACGTTTTTCGCTAGTTTCCGCAGGCTGTTTCCCATGGAGTTGCGTGGAATCAATACGACACGACGAAGATGTCCGTTTTGTCCCTTCCGCCGACACAACCATAATACCGGCTCAAAAGGTCCATTACTATAGATCCGACCGTTGGATCGCCCTCAAATATTTTTCACGAGTTTCTAGAGTCTGTTTCCCAAGGAGTTGCGTGGAATCGGTATGACACGACGACGACATTCGGTCGGTCCCATTTACCGACAGTAAGAGAATACCGACTCAAAAGGTCCATAACTATAGATCCGACCGTTGTATCACGCTGAAACTTTTTTCACGAGTTTCCGTAGGTTGTTTTCCATGGAGTTCCGTGGAATCGGTACGACACGACGACGACGTCCGGTCGGGCAATTCCACCGACACGACCAGAATACTGGCTAAAAAGGTCCATAACATTAGATCCGACCGTTGGATCGCGCTGAAACTTTTTTCGCGAGTTTCCGCAGACCGTTTCCCATGGAGTTGTGTGGAATCGGTACGACACGACTACGACATCCGATCTGGCCAGTCCACCACCACGACCAGAATACCGGCCCAAAAGGTCCATAACTATAGATCCGACTGTTGGATCGCGCTCAAATTTCGTTCACGAGTTTCCGGAGGCTGTTTCCCATGGAGTTGCATGGAATCAATACGACACGAAGAAGATGTCCGTTTTGTCCCTTCCGCCGACACAACCATAATACCGGCTCAAAAGGTCCATAACTATAGATTCGACCGTTGGATCGCCCTCAAATGTTTTTCACGAGTTTCTGGAGTCTGTTTCCCAAGGAGTTGCGTGGAATCGGTACGACACGACGACGACATTCGGTCGGTCCCATTTACCGACAGTACGAGAATACCGACTCAAAAGGTCCATAACTATAGATCCGACCGTTGGATCACGCTAAAAATTTTTCACGAGTTTCCGTAGGTTGTTTTCCATGGAGTTCTGTGGAATCGGTACGACACGACGACGACGTCCGGTCGGGCAATTCCGCCGAAACGACCAGAATACTGGCTAAAAAGGTCCATAACATTAGATCCGACCGTTGGATCGCGCTGAAACTTTTTTCGCGAGTTTCCGCAGACCGTTTCCCATGGAGTTGTGTGGAATCGGTACGACACGACTACGACATCCGATCTGGCCAGTCCACCACCACGACCAGAATACCGGCCCAAAAGGTCCATAACTATAGATCCGACCGTTGGATCGCGCTTAAATTTTGTTCACGAGTTTCCGGAGGCTGTTTCCCATGGAGTTGCATGGAATCAATACGACACGACGAAGATGTCCGTTTTGTCCCTTCCGCCAACACAACCATAATACCGGCTCAAAAGGTCCATAACTATAGATTCGACCGTTGGATCGCCCTCAAATGTTTTTCACGAGTTTCTGGAGTCTGTTTCCCAAGGAGTTGCGTGGAATCGGTACGACAGGACGACGACATTCGGTCGGTCCCATTTACCGACAGTACGAGAATACCGACTCAAAAGGTCCATAACTATAGATCCGACTGTTGGATCGCGCTGAAACTTTTTTCACGAGTTTTCGTAGGTTGTTTTTCATGGAGTTACGTGGAATCAGTACGACACGACGACGATGTCCGGTCGGGCAATTTCACCGAGTCGACCAGCATACCGGCTTAAAAGGTCCATAACTATAGATCCGACCGTTGGATCGCACTCAAATTTCATTCACGAGTTTCCGCATACCGTTTCCCATGGAGTTGCGTGGAATCGGTACGACACGAGTACGACATCCGGTCTGGCCAGTCCACCGCAACGACCAGAATACCGGCTCAAAAGGTCCATAACTATAGATCCGACTGTTGGATCGCGCTCAAATTTCGTTCACGAGTTTCCAGAGGCTGTTTCCCATGGAGTTGCGTGGAATCGGTAGGACACGACTACAGCGTCCGGTCGGGCAATTCCAGAGAGACGACCAGAATACCGGCTCAAAAGGTCCATAACTATAGATCCGACCGTTGGATCGCCCTCAAATGTTTTTCACGAGTTTCTGGAGTCTGTTTCCCAAGAAGTTGCGTGGAGTCAGTACGACACGACGATGATGTCCGGTCTGGCAATTCCACCGACACGACCAGAATACCGGCTAAAAAGGTCCATAACATTAGATCCGACCGTTGGATCGCGCTGAAACTTTTTTCGCTAGTTTCCGCAGGCTGTTTCCCATGGAGTTGCGTGGAATCAATACGACACGACGAAGATGTCCGTTTTGTCCCTTCCGCCGACACAACCATAATACCGGCTCAAAAGGTCCATAACTATAGATCCGACCGTTGGATCGCCCTCAACTGTTTTTCACGAGTTTCTGGAGTCTGTTTCCCAAGGAGTTGCGAGGAATCAGTACGACACGACGATGATGTCCGGTCTGGCAATTCCACCGACACGACCAGAATACCGGCTAAAAAGGTCCATAACATTAGATCCGACCGTTGGATCGCGCTGAAACTTTTTTCGCTAGTTTCCGCAGGCTGTTTCCCATGGAGTTGCGTGGAATCAATACGACACGACGAAGATGTCCGTTTTGTCCCTTCCGCCGACACAACCATAATACCGGCTCAAAAGGTCCATTACTATAGATCCGACCGTTGGATCGCCCTCAAATATTTTTCACGAGTTTCTAGAGTCTGTTTCCCAAGGAGTTGCGTGGAATCGGTACGACACGACGACGACATTCGGTCGGTCCCATTTACCGACAGTAAGAGAATACCGACTCAAAAGGTCCATAATTATAGATCCGACCGTTGTATCACGCTGAAACGTTTTTCACGAGTTTCCGTAGGTTGTTTTCCATGGAGTTTCGTGGAATCGGTACGACACGACGACGACGTCCGGTCGGGCAATTCCACCGAAACGACCAGAATACTGGCTAAAAAGGTCCATAACATTAGATCCGACCGTTGGATCGCGCTGAAACGTTTTTCGCGAGTTTCCGCAGACCGTTTCCCATGGAGTTGTGTGGAATCGGTACGACACGACTACGACATCCGATCTGGCCAGTCCACCACCACGACCAGAATACCGGCCCAAAAGGTCCATAACTATAGATCCGACTGTTGGATCGCGCTCAAATTTCGTTCACGAGTTTCCGGAGGCTGTTTCCCATGGAGTTGCATGGAATCAATACGACACGAAGAAGATGTCCGTTTTGTCCCTTCCGCCGACACAACCATAATACCGGCTCAAAAGGTCCATAACTATAGATTCGACCGTTGGATCGCCCTCAAATGTTTTTCACGAGTTTCTGGAGTCTGTTTCCCAAGGAGTTGCGTGGAATCGGTACGACACGACGACGACATTCGGTCGGTCCCATTTACCGACAGTACGAGAATACCGACTCAAAAGGTCCATAACTATAGATCCGACCGTTGGATCACGCTAAAAATTTTTTCACGAGTTTCCGTAGGTTGTTTTCCATGGAGTTCTGTGGAATCGGTACGACACGACGACGACGTCCGGTCGGGCAATTCCGCCGAAACGACCAGAATACTGGCTAAAAAGGTCCATAACATTAGATCCGACCGTTGGATCGCGCTGAAACTTTTTTCGCGAGTTTCCGCAGACCGTTTCCCATGGAGTTGTGTGGAATCGGTACGACACGACTACGACATCCGATCTGGCCAGTCCACCACCACGACCAGAATACCGGCCCAAAAGGTCCATAACTATAGATCCGACCGTTGGATCGCGCTTAAATTTCGTTCACGAGTTTCCGGAGGCTGTTTCCATGGAGTTGCATGGAATCAATACGACACGACGAAGATGTCCGTTTTGTCCCTTCCGCCAACACAACCATAATACCGGCTCAAAAGGTCCATAACTATAGATTCGACCGTTGGATCGCCCTCAAATGTTTTTCACGAGTTTCTGGAGTCTGTTTCCCAAGGAGTTGCGTGGAATCGGTACGACAGGACGACGACATTCGGTCGGTCCCATTTACCGACAGTACGAGAATACCGACTCAAAAGGTCCATAACTATAGATCCGACTGTTGGATCGCGCTGAAACGTTTTTCACGAGTTTTCGTAGGTTGTTTTTCATGGAGTTACGTGGAATCAGTACGACACGACGACGATGTCCGGTCGGGCAATTTCACCGAGTCGACCAGCATACCGGCTTAAAAGGTCCATAACTATAGATCCGACCGTTGGATCGCACTCAAATTTCATTCACGAGTTTCCGCATACCGTTTCCCATGGAGTTGCGTGGAATCGGTGCGACACGAGTACGACATCCGGTCTGGCCAGTCCACCGCAACGACCAGAATACCGGCTCAAAAGGTCCATAACTATAGATCCGACTGTTGGAGCGCGCTCAAATTTCGTTCACGAGTTTCCAGAGGCTGTTTCCCATGGAGTTGCGTGGAATCGGTAGGACACGACTACAGCGTCCGGTCGGGCAATTCCAGAGAGACGACCAGAATACCGGCTCAAAAGGTCCATAACTATAGATCCGACCGTTGGATCGCCCTCAAATGTTTTTCACGAGTTTCTGGAGTCTGTTTCCCAAGGAGTTGCGTGGAATCAGTACGACACGACGATGATGTCCGGTCTGGCAATTCCACCGACACGACCAGAATACGGCTAAAAAGGTCCATAACATTAGATCCGACCGTTGGATCGCGCTGAAACTTTTTTCGCTAGTTTCCGCAGGCTGTTTCCCATGGAGTTGCGTGGAATCAATACGACACGACGAAGATGTCCGTTTTGTCCCTTCCGCCGACACAACCATAATACCGGCTCAAAGGTCCATAACTATAGATCCGACCGTTGGATCGCCCTCAACTTGTTTTTCACGAGTTTCTGGAGTCTGTTTCCCAAGGAGTTGCGAGGAATCAGTACGACACGACGATGATGTCCGGTCTGGCAATTCCACCGACACGACCAGAATACCGGCTAAAAAGGTCCATAACATTAGATCCGACCGTTGGATCGCGCTGAAACGTTTTTCGCTAGTTTCCGCAGGCTGTTTCCCATGGAGTTGCGTGGAATCAATACGACACGACGAAGATGTCCGTTTTGTCCCGTCCGCCGACACAACCATAATACCGGCTCAAAAGGTCCATTACTATAGATCCGACCGTTGGATCGCCCTCAAATATTTTTCACGAGTTTCTAGAGTCTGTTTCCCAAGGAGTTGCGTGGAATCGGTACGACACGACGACGACATTCGGTCGGTCCCATTTACCGACAGTAAGAGAATACCGACTCAAAAGGTCCATAACTATAGATCCGACCGTTGTATCACGCTGAAACTTTTTTCACGAGTTTCCGTAGGTTGTTTTCCATGGAGTTTCGTGGAATCGGTACGACACGACGACGACGTCCGGTCGGGCAATTCCACCGAAACGACCAGAATATTGGCTAAAAAGGTCCATAACATTAGATCCGACCGTTGGATCGCGCTGAAACGTTTTTCGCGAGTTTCCGCAGACCGTTTCCCATGGAGTTGTGTGGAATCGGTACGACACGACTACGACATCCGATCTGGCCAGTCCACCACCACGACCAGAATACCGGCCCAAAAGGTCCATAACTATAGATCCGACCGTTGGATTGCGTTCAAATTTTGTTCACGAGTTTCCGGAGGCTGTTTCCCATGGAGTTGCATGGAATCAATACGACACGAAGAAGATGTCCGTTTTGTCCCTTCCGCCGACACAACCATAATACCGGCTCAAAAGGTCCATAACTATAGATTCGACCATTGGATCGCCCTCAAATGTTTTTCACGAGTTTCTGGAGTCTGTTTCCCAAGGAGTTGCGTGGAATCGGTACGACACGACGACGACATTCGGTCGGTCCCTTTTACCGACAGTACGAGAATACCGACTCAAAAGGTCCATAACTATAGATCCGACCGTTGGATCACGCTGAAACTTTTTTCACGAGTTTCCGTAGGTTGTTTTCCATGGAGTTTCGTGGAATCGGTACGACACGCCGACGACATTCGGTCGGTCCCATTTACCGACAGTATGAGAATACCGCCTCAAAAGGTCCATAACTATAGATCCGACCGTTGGATCACGCTGAAACGTTTTTCACGAGTTTCCGTAGGCTGTTTCCCATGGAGTTGCGTGGAATCGGTAGGACACGACTACAGCGTCCGGTCGGGCAATTCCAGAGAGACGACCAGAATACCGGCTCAAAAGGTCCATAACTATAGATCCGACCGTTGGATCGCGCTTAAAGTTTGTTCACGAGTTTTCGGAGGTTGTTTCCCATGGAGTTGCATGGAATCGTTACGACACGAATACGACGTCCGGACTGGCAATTCCTCCGACACGACCGGAATACCGGCTCAAAAGGTCCATAACTATAGATCCGACCGTTCGATCGTTCTTAAATTTTGTTCACGAGTTTCCGGAGGCTATTTCCCAAGGAGTTGCGTGGAATCGGTACAACACGACTACGACGTCCGGACTGACCATTGCACTGACACGACCAGAATACTGGCTCAAAAGGTCCATAACAATAGATCCAAACGTTGGATCACGCTCAAATTTCATTCACGAGTTTCCGCAGGGTGTTTCCCATGGAGTTGCGTGGAATCGGTAGGACACGACTACGACGTCCGGTCTGGGAATTCCACCGACATGACCAGAGTACCGGCTAAAAAAGTCCAGAACTATAGATCCGATCGTTGGATCTCGCTCAAATTTTGTTCACGAGTTTCCGAAGGCTGCTTCCCATGGATTTTCGTGGAATCGGTACGACACGACGAGAGTACCAGCTCAAAAGGTCCATAACTATAGATCCGATCGTTGGATCGCGCTCCAATGTTTTCAACGAGTTTCCGGAGGCTGTTTGCAATGGAATTACGTGGAATCGGTATGACACGACTACGAGTTCGGTCGGGAAATTCCACCGAGACGACTAGAATACCGGCTCAAAAGGTCCTTAACTATAGATCCGACCGTTAGATCGCGCTCAAAATTCTATCACGAGTTTGCGGAAGCTGTTTCCCATGGAGTTGCGTGGAATCAATACGACACGACGACGATGTCCGTTTTGTCCCTTCCGCCGACACGACAAGAATACCGGCTCAAAAGGTCCATAACTATAGTTCGACCGTTGGATCGCGCTCCAATTTCATTCACGAGTTTCCGCAGGCTGTTTCCCAAAGAGTTGCGTGGAATCGGTACGACACGACTACGACATCCTGTCTGGCCATTCCACCGCCTCGACCAGAATACCGGCTCAAAAGGTCCATAACTATAAATCCGACCGTTGGATCGCGCTCAAATTTCATTCACGAGTTTCCAGAGGCTGTTTCCCATGGAGTGGCGTGGAATCGGTAGGACACAACTACAACGTCCGGTCGGGCAATTCCACCGAGACGAACAGAATACCGGCTAAAAAGGTCCATAACTATAGATCCGAACGTTGGATCGCGCTCAAATTTCATTCACGAGTTTCCGCAGACCGTTTCCCATGGAGTTGCGTCGAATCGGTACGACACGACTACGACATCCGGTCTGGCCAGTCCACCGCAACGACCAGAATACCGGCTGAAAAGGTCCATAACTATAGATCCGACCGTTAGATCGCGCTCAAAATTCTTTCACGAGTTTCCAAAAGCTGTTTCCCATGGAGTTGCGTGGAATCAATACGACACAACGAACATGTCCGTTTTGTCCCTTCCGCCGACACGACCATAATAACGGCTCAAAAGGTCCATAACTATAGATCCGACCGTTGGATCGCCCTCAAATGTTTTTCACGAGTTTCTGGAGTCTGTTTCCAAAGGAGTTGCGAGGAATCGGTACGACACGACGACGACATTCGGTCGGTCCCATTTACCGACAGTATGAGAATACCGCCTCAAAAGGTCCATAACTATAGATCCGACCGTTGGATCGCGCTCAAATTTCGTTCACGAGTTTCTGGAGGCTGTTTCCCATGGAGTTGCGTGGAATCGGTAGGACACGACTATAGCGTCCGGTCGGGCAATTCCAGAGAGACGACCAGAATACCGGCTCAAAAGGTCCATAACTATAGATCCGACCGTTGGATCGCGCTTAAAGTTTGTTCACGAGTTTTCGGAGGCTGTTTCCCATGGAGTTGCGTGGAATCGTTACGACACGAATACGACGTCCGGACTGGCAATTCCTCCGTCACGACCAGAATACCGGCTCAAAAGGTCCATAACTATAGATCTGACCGTTGGATCGCGCTCAATTATCATTCATGAGTTTCCGGAGGCTGGTTCTCAAGGAGTTACGTGGAATCGGTAGGACATGACTACAACGTCCGGTCGAGCAATTCCATAGAGACGACCAGAATACCGGCTCAAAAGGTCCATAACTATAGATCCGACCGTTGGATCGTTCTCAAATTTTGTTCACGAGTTTCCGGAGGCTATTTCCCATGGAGTGGTGTTGAATCGGTACGACACGACGACGATGTCCGGACTGGCCATTCCACTGACACGACCAGAATACTGGCTCAAAAGGTCCATAACAATAGATCCGACCGTTGGATCACGCTCAAATTTCATTCACGAGTTTCCGCAGGTTGTTTCCCATGGAGTTGCGTGGAATCGGTATGACACGACTACGACGTCCGGTAAGGCAATTCCACCGACATGACCAGAGTACCGGCTAAAAAGGTCCATAACTATAGATCCGATCGTTGGATCTCGCCCAAATTTTGTTCACGAGTTTCCGGAGGCTGTTTCCCATGGATTTGCGTGGAATCGGTACGACACAACGAGAGTACCAGCTCAAAAGGTCCATAACTATAGATCCGATCGTTGGATCGCGCACCAATGTTTTAAACGAGTTTCCGGAGGCTGTTTCCAATGGAATTACGTGGAATCGGTATGACACGACTACGAGTTCGGTCGGGGAATTCCACCGAGTCGACTAGAATACCGGCTCAAAAGGTCCTTAACTATAGATCCGATCGTTGGATCGCACTCAAATTTCATTCACGAGTTTCCGCAGACCGTTTCCCATGGAGTTGCGTGGAATCGGTACGACACGACTACGACATCCGGTCTGGCCAGTCCACCGCAACGACCAGTATACCGGCTTAAAAGGTCCATAACTATAGGTCCGACCGTTGCATCGCGCTCAAATTTCGTTCACGAGTTTCTGGAGGCTGTTTCCCATGGAGTTGCGTGGAATCGGTAGGACACGACTACAGCGTCCGGTCGGGCAATTCCAAAGAGACGACCAGAATACCGGCTCAAAAGGTCCATAACTATAGATCCGATCGTTGAATCGCACTCAAATTTCATTCACGAGTTTCCGCAGACCGTTTCCCATGGAGTTGCGTGGAATCGGTACGACACGACTACGACATCCGGTCTGGCCAGTCCACCGCAACGACCAGAATACCAGCTCAAAAGGTCCATAACTATAGATCCGATCGTTGGATCGCGCTCAAATTTCGTTCACGAGTTTCCGGATGCTGTTTCCCATGGGGTTGCGTGGAATCGGTAGGACACGACTACAACGTCCGGTCGGGCAATTCCAGAGAGACGACCAGAATACAGGCTCAAAAGGTCCATAACTATAGATCCGACCGTTGGATCGCGCTCCAATGTTTTTCACGAGTTTCCGTAGGCTGTTTCCAATGGAGTTACGTGGAATCGGTATGACACAACTACGAGTTCGGTCGGGGAATTCCACCGAGACGACCAGAATACTGGCTCAAAAGGTCCTTAACTATAGATCCGACCGTTAGATCGCGCTCAAAATTCTTTCACGAGTTTCCAAAAGTTGTTTCCCATTGAGTTGCGTGGAATCAATACGACACAATGACGATGTCCGTTTGTCCCTTCCGCCGACACGACCATAATAACGGCTCAAAAGGTCCATAACTATAGATCCGACCGTTGGATCGCCCTCAATGTTTTTCACGAGTTTCTGGAGTCTGTTTCCTAAGGAGTTGCGTGGAATCGGTACGACATGATGACGACATTCGGTCGGTCCCATTTACCGACGGTACTAGAATACCGGCTCAAAAGGTCGATAACTATAGATCCGACCGTTGGATCGCGCTGAAACTTTTGTCACGAGTTTCCGTAGGTTGTTTTTCATGGAGTTACGTGGAATCGGTACGACACGACGACGATGTCCGGTCGGGCAATTCCACCGAGACGACCAGAATACCGTCTTAAAAGGTCCATAACTATAGATATGATCGTTGGATCGCACTCAAATTTCATTCACGAGTTTCCGCAGACCGTTTCCCATGGAGTTGCGTGGAATCGGTACGACACGACTACGACATCCGGTTTGGCCAGTCCACCACAACGACCAGAATACCATCTCAAAAGGTCCATAACTATAGATCCGACTGTTGGATCGCGCTCAAATTTCGTTCACGAGTTTCCGGATGCTGTTTCCCATGGGGTTGCGTGGAATCGGTAGGACACGACTACAACGTCCGGTCGGGCAATTCCAGAGAGACGACCAGAATACCGGCTCAAAAGGTCCATAACTATAGATCCGACCGTTGGATCGCGCTTAAAGTTTGTTCACGAGTTTTCGGAGGCTGTTTCCCATGGAGTTGCGTGGAATCGTTACGACACGAATACGACGTCCGGACTGGCAATTCCTCCGACACGACCAGAATACCGGCTCAAAGGTCCATAACTATAGATCTGACCGTGGATCGCGCTCAATTTTCATTCATGAGTTTCCGGAGGCTGGTTCTCAAGGAGTTGCGTGGAATCGGTAGGACACGACTACAAAGTCCGATCGAGCAATTCCACAGAGACGACCAGAATACCGGCTCAAAAGGTCCATAACTATAGATCCGACCGTTGGATCGTTCTCAAATGTTTTTCACGAGTTTCCGGAGGCTATTTCCCATGGAGTGGTGTTGAATCGGTACGACACGACGACGATTTCCGGTCGATCCATTCAATCGACACGACAAGAATGCCGGCTCAAAAGGTCCATAACTATAGATCCGACCGTTGGATCGCGGTCAAATTTTTTTCACGAGTTTCCGAGCCTGTTTCCCAAGGAGTTGCGTGGAATCGGTACGACACGAGTACGACGTCCGGACTGGCCATTCCACTGACACGACCAGAATACTGGCTCAAAAGGTCCATAACAATAGATCCGACCGTTGGATCACGCTCAAATTTCATTCACGAGTTTCCGCAGGTTGTTTCCCATGGAGTTGTGTGGAATCGGTATGACACGACTACGACGTCCGGTAGGGCAATTCCACCGACATGACCAGAGTACCGGCTAAAAAGGTCCATAACTATAGATCCGATCGTTGGATCTCGCCCAAATTTTGTTCACGAGTTTCCGGAGGCTGTTTCCCATGGATTTGCGTGGAATCGGTACGACACAACGAGAGTACCAGCTCAAAAGGTCCATAACTATAGATCCGATCGTTGGATTGCGCTCCAATGTTTTAAACGAGTTTCCGGAGGCTGTTTCCAATGGAATTACGTGGAATCGGTATGACACGACTACGAGTTCGGTCGGGGAATTCCACCGAGACGACTAGAATACCGGCTCAAAAGGTCCTTAACTATAGATCCGACCGTTAGATCGCGCTCAAAATTCTATCACGAGTTTGCGGAAGCTGTTTCCCATGGAGTTGCGTGGAATCAATACGACACGACGACGATGTCCGTTTTCTCCCTTCCGCCGACACGACAAGAATACCGGCTCAAAAGGTCCATAACTATAGATCCGACCGTTGGATCGCCCTCAAATGTTTTTCACGAGTTTCTGGAGTCTGTTTCCCAAGGAGTTGCGTGGAATCAGTACGACACGACGACGACATTCGGTCGGTCCCATTTACCGACAGTACGAGAATACCGACTCAAAAGGTCCATAACTATAGATCCGACCGTTGGATCACGCTGAAACTTTTTTCACGAGTTTCCGTAGGTTGTTTTCCATGGAGTTTCGTGGAATCGGTACGACACGACGACGACGTCCGGTCGGGCAATTCCACCGAAACGACCAGAATACTGGCTAAAAAGGTCCATAACATTAGATCCGACCGTTGGATCGCGCTGAAACTTTTTTCGCGAGATTCCGCAGACTGTTTCCTATGGAGTTGTGTGGAATCGGTACGACAGGACTACGACATCCGATCTGGCCAGTCCACCACCACGACTAGAATACCAGCTCAAAAGGTTCGTAACTATATATCCGACCGTTAGATCGCGCTCAAATTTCGTTCACGAGTTTCCGGAGGCTGTTTCCCATGGAGTTGCATGGAATCAATACGACACGAAGAAGATGTCCATTTTGTCCCTTCCGCCGACACAACTATAATACCGGCTCAAAAGGTCCATAACTATAGATTCGACCGTTGGATCGCCCTCAAATGTTTTTCACGAGTTTCTGGAGTCTGTTTCCCAAGGAGTTGCGTGGAATCGGAACGACACGACGACGACATTCGGTCGGTCCCATTTACCGACAGTACAAGAATACCGACTCAAAAGGTCCATAACTATAGATCCGACCGTTGGATCACGCTGAAACTTTTTTCACGAGTTTCCGTAGGTTGTTTTCCATGGAGTTGCGTGGAATCAATACAACACAACTACAACGTCCGGTCGGGCAAAACGAGAGAGACGACCAGAATACCGGCTCAAAAGGTCCATAACTATAGATCTGACCGTTGGATCGCGCTTAAAGTTTGTTCACGAGTTTTCGGAGGCTGTTTCCCATGGAGTTGCGTGGAATCGTTACGACACGAATACGATGTCCGGACTGGCAATTCCTCCGACACGACCAGAATACCGGCTCAAAAGGTCCATAACTATAGATCGGACTGTTGGATCGCGCTCAATTATCATTCATGAGTTTCCGGAAGCTGGTTCTCAAGGAGTGGCGTGGAATCGGTAGGACACGACTACAACGTCCGGTCGGGCAATTCCACCGAGACGACCAGAATACCGGCTAAAAAGGTCCATAACTATAGATCTGAACGTTGGATCGCGCTCAAATTTCATTCACGAGTTTCCGCAAACCGTTTCCCATGGAGTTGCGTGGAATCGGTACGACACGACTACGACATCCGGTCTGGCCAGTCCACCGCAACGACCAGAATACCAGCTCAAAAGGTCCATAACTATAGATCCGATCGTTGGATCTCACTCAAATTTTGTTCATGAGTTTCCAGAGGCTGTTTCCCATGGATTTGTGTGGAATCGGTAGGACACGACTACAGCGTCCGGTCGGGCAATTCCAGAGAGACGACCAGAATATAGGCTCAAAAGGTCCATAACTATAGATCCGACCGTTGGATCGCGCTCCAATGTTTTTCACGAGTTTCCGTAGGCTGTTTCCAATGGAGTTACGTGGAATCGGTATGACACAACTACGAGTTCGGTCGGGGAATTCCACCGAGACGACCAGAATACTGGCTCAAAAGGTCCTTAACTATAGATCCGACCGTTAGATCGCGCTCAAAATTCTTTCACGAGTTTCCAAAAGTTGTTTCCCATTGAGTTGCGTGGAATCAATACGACACAATGACGATGTCCGTTTTGTCCCTTCCGCCGACACGACCATAATAACGGCTCAAAAGGTCCATAACTATAGATCCGACCGTTGGATCGCCCTCAAATGTTTTTCACGAGTTTCTGGAGTCTGTTTCCTAAGGAGTTGCGTGGAATCGGTACGACATGATGACGACATTCGGTCGGTCCCATTTACCGACGGTACTAGAATACCGGCTCAAAAGGTCGATAACTATAGATCCGACCGTTGGATCGCGCTGAAACTTTTTCACGAGTTTCGTAGGTTGTTTTTCATGGAGTTACGTGGAATCGGTACGACACGACGACGATGTCCGGTCGGGCAATTCCACCGAGACGACCAGAATACCGTCTTAAAAGGTCCATAACTATAGATATGATCGTTGGATCGCACTCAAATTTCATTCACGAGTTTCCGCAGACCGTTTCCCATGGAGTTGCGTGGAATCGGTACGACACGACTACGACATCCGGTCTGGCCAGTCCACCACAACGACCAGAATACCATCTCAAAAGGTCCATAACTATAGATCCGACTGTTGGATCGCGCTCAAATTTCGTTCACGAGTTTCCGGATGCTGTTTCCCATGGGGTTGCGTGGAATCGGTAGGACACGACTACAGCGTCCGGTCGGGCAATTCCAGAGAGACGACCAGAATACCGGCTCAAAAGGTCCATAACTATAGATCCGACCGTTGGATCGCGCTTAAAGTTTGTTCACGAGTTTTCGGAGGCTGTTTCCCATGGAGTTGCGTGGAATCGTTACGACACGAATACGACGTCCGGACTGGCAATTCCTCCGACACGACCAGAATACCGGCTCAAAAGGTCCATAACTATAGATCTGACCGTTGGATCGCGCTCAATTATCATTCATGAGTTTCCGGAGGCTGGTTCTCAAGGAGTTGCGTGGAATCGGTAGGACACGACTACAAAGTCCGATCGAGCAATTCCACAGAGACGACCAGAATACCGGCTCAAAAGGTCCATAACTATAGATCCGACCGTTGGATCATTCTCAAATGTTTTTCACGAGTTTCCGGAGGCTATTTCCCATGGAGTGGTGTTGAATCGGTACGACACGACGACGATGTCCGGTCGGTCCATTCAATCGACACGACAAGAATGCCGGCTCAAAAGGTCCATAACTATAGATCCGACCGTTGGATCGCGGTCAAATTTTTTTCACGAGTTTCCGAGCCTGTTTCCCAAGGAGTTGCGTGGAATCGGTACGACACGACTACGACGTCCGGACTGGCCATTCCACCGACACGACCAGAATATTGGCTCAAAAGGTCCATAACTATAGATCCGACCGTTGGATCGCGCTCAATTTTTGTTCACAAGTTTCCGGAGGCTGTTTCCCATGGATTTGCGTGGAATCGGTATGACACGACTACAACGTCCGGTAGGGCAATTCCACCGAGACGACCAGAATACCGGCTTAAAAGGTCCATAACTATAGATCCGAACGTTGGATCGAGCTCAAATTTCATTCACGAGTTTCCGCAGGTTGTTTCCCATGGAGTTGCGTGGAATCGGTAGGATACGACTACGACGTCCGGTCTGGCAATTCCACCGACACGACCAGAATACCGGCTCAAAAGGTCCATAACTATAGATCCGACTGTTGGATCGCGCTCAAATTTCGTTCACGAGTTTCCGGATGCTGTTTCCCATGGGGTTGCGTGGAATCGGTAGGACACGACTACAGCGTCCGGTCGGGCAATTCCAGAGAGACGACCAGAATACCGGCTCAAAAGGTCCATAACTATAGATCCGACCGTTGGATCGCGCTTAAAGTTTGTTCACGAGTTTTCGGAGGCTGTTTCCCATGGAGTTGCGTGGAATCGTTACGACACGAATACGACGTCCGGACTGGCAATTCCTCCGACACGACCAGAATACCGGCTCAAAAGGTCCATAACTATAGATCTGACCGTTGGATCGCGCTCAATTTTCATTCATGAGTTTCCGGAGGCTGGTTCTCAAGGAGTTGCGTGGAATCGGTAGGACACGACTACAAAGTCCGATCGAGCAATTCCACAGAGACGACCAGAATACCGGCTCAAAAGGTCCATAACTATAGATCCGACCGTTGGATCGTTCTCAAATGTTTTTCACGAGTTTCCGGAGGCTATTTCCCATGGAGTGGTGTTGAATCGGTACGACACGACGACGATGTCCGGTCGGTCCATTCAATCGACACGACAAGAATGCCGGCTCAAAAGGTCCATAACTATAGATCCGACCGTTGGATCGCGGTCAAATTTTTTTCACGAGTTTCCGAGCCTGTTTCCCAAGGAGTTGCGTGGAATCGGTACGACACGACTACGACGTCCGGACTGGCCATTCCACCGACACGACCAGAATACTGGCTCAAAAGGTCCATAACTATAGATCCGACCGTTGGATCGCGCTCAATTTTTGTTCACAAGTTTCCGGAGGCTGTTTCCCATGGATTTGCGTGGAATCGGTATGACACGACTACAACGTCCGGTAGGGCAATTCCACCGAGACGACCAGAATACCGGCTGAAAAGGTCCATAACTATAGATCCGAACGTTGGATCGAGCTCAAATTTCATTCACGAGTTTCCGCAGGTTGTTTCCCATGGAGTTGCGTGGAATCGGTAGGATACGACTACGACGTCCGGTCTGGCAATTCCACCGACACGACCAGAATACCGGCTAAAAAAGTCCAGAACTATAGATCCGATCGTTGGATCTCGCTCAAATTTTGTTCACGAGTTTCCGGAGGCTGTTTCCCATGGATTTGCGTGGAATCGGTACGACACGACGAGAGTACCAGCTCAAAAGGTCCATAACTATAGATCCGATCGTTGGATCGCGCTCCAATGTTTTCACGAGTTTCCGGAGGCTGTTTCCAATAGAATTACATGGAATCGGTATGACACGACTTCGAGTTCGGTCGGGGAATTCCACCGAGACGACTAGAATACCGGCTCAAAAGGTCCTTAACTATAGATCCGACCGTTAGATCGCGCTCAAAATTCTATCACGAGTTTGCGGAAGCTGTTTCCCATGGAGTTGCGTGGAATCAATACGACACGACGACGATGTCCGTTTTGTCCCTTTCGCCGACACGACAAGAATACCGGCTCAAAAGGTCCATAACTATAGTTCGACGTTGGATCGCGCTCCAATTTCATTCACGAGTTTCTGCAGGCTGTTTCCCAAAGAGTTGCGTGGAATCGGTACGACACGACTACGACATCCTGTCTGGCCATTCCACCGCCTCGACCAGAATACCGGCTCACAAGGTCCATAACTATAGATCCGACCGTTGGATCGCGCTCAAATTTCATTCACGAGTTTCCAGAGGCTGTTTCCCATGGAGTGGCGTGGAATCGGTAGGACACGACTACAACGTCCGGTCGGGCAATTCCACCGAGACGACCAGAATACCGGCTAAGAAGGTCCATAACTATAGATCCGAACGTTGGATCGCGCTCAAATTTCATTCACGAGTTTCCGCAGACCGTTTCCGATGGAGTTGCGTCGAATCGGTACGACACGACTATGATATCCGGTCTGGCCAGTCCACCTTAACGACCAGAATGCCGGCTCAAAAGGTCCATAACTATAGATCCGACCGTTGGATCGCGGTCAAATTTTTTTCACGAGTTTCCGAGCCTGTTTCCCAAGGAGTTGCGTGGAATCGGTACGACACGACTACGACGTCCGGACTGGCCATTCCACCGACACGACCAGAATACTGGCTCAAAAGGTCCATAACTATAGATCCGACCGTTGGATCGCGCTCAATTTTTGTTCATGAGTTTCCGGAGGCTGTTTCCCATGGATTTGCGTGGAATCGGTAGGACACGACTACAGCGTCCGGTCGGGCAATTCCAGAGAGACGACCAGAATACAGGCTCAAAAGGTCCATAACTATAGATCCGACCGTTGGATCGCGCTCCAATGTTTTTCACGAGTTTCCGGAGGCTGTTTCCAATGGAGTGGTGTTGAATCGGTACGACACGACGACGATGTCCGGTCGATCCATTCAATCGACACGACAAGAATGCCGGCTCAAAAGGTCCTTAACTATAGATCCGACCGTTAGATCGCGCTCAAAATTCTTTCACGAGTTTCCAAAAGCTGTTTCCCATTGAGTTGCGTGGAATCAATACGACACAATGACGATGTCCGTTTTGTCCCTTCCGCCGACACGACCATAATAACGGCTCAAAAGGTCCATAACTATAGATCTGACCGTTGGATCGCCCTCAAATGTTTTTCACGAGTTTCTGGAGTCTGTTTCCTAAGGAGTTGCGTGGAATCGGTACGACACGATGACGACATTCGATCGGTCCCATTTACCGACAATACCAGAATACCGGCTCAAAAGGTTGATAACTATAGATCCGACCGTTGGATCGCGCTGAAACTTTTTTCACGAGTTTCCGTAGGTTGTTTTTCATGGAGTTACGTGGAATCGGTATGACACGACGACGATGTTTGGTCGGGCAATTCCACCGAGACGCCAGAATACCGTCTTAAAAGGTCCATAACTATAGATCCGATCGTTGAATCGCACTCAAATTTCATTCACGAGTTTCCGCAGACCGTTTCCCATGGAGTTGCGTGGAATCGGTACGACACGACTACGACATCCGGTCTGGCCAGTCCACCGCAACGACCAGAATACCAGCTCAAAAGGTCCATAACTATAGATCCGATCGTTGGATCGCGCTCAAATTTCGTTCACGAGTTTCCGGATGCTGTTTCCCATGGGGTTGCGTGGAATCGGTAGGACACGACTACAACGTCCGGTCGGGCAATTCCACCGAGACGACCAGAATACCGTCTTAAAAGGTCCATAACTATAGATCCGATCGTTGAATCGCACTCAAATTTCATTCACGAGTTTCCGCAGACCGTTTCCCATGGAGTTGCGTGGAATCGGTACGACACGACTACGACATCCGGTCTGGCCAGTCCACCGCAACGACCAGAATACCAGCTCAAAAGGTCCATAACTATAGATCCGATCGTTGGATCGTGCTCAAATTTCGTTCACGAGTTTCCGGATGCTGTTTCCCATGGGGTTGCGTGGAATCGGTAGGACACGACTACAACGTCCGGTCGGGCAATTCCAGAGAGACGACCAGAATACAGGCTCAAAAGGTCCATAACTATAGATCCGACCGTTGGATCGCGCTCCAATGTTTTTCACGAGTTTCCGTAGGCTGTTTCCAATGGAGTTACGTGGAATCGGTATGACACAACTACGAGTTCGGTCGGGGAATTCCACCGAGACGACCAGAATACTGGCTCAAAAGGTCCTGAACTATAGATCCGACCGTTAGATCGCGCTCAAAATTCTTTCACGAGTTTCCAAAAGTTGTTTCCCATTGAGTTGCGTGGAATCAATACGACACAATGACGATGTCTGTTTTGTCCCTTCCGCCGACACGACCATAATAACGGCTCAAAAGGTCCATAACTATAGATCCGACCGTTGGATCGCCCTCAAATGTTTTTCACGAGTTTCTGGAGTCTGTTTCTAAGGAGTTGCGTGGAATCGGTACGACATGATGACGACATTCGGTCGGTCCCATTTACCGACGGTACTAGAATACCGGCTCAAAAGGTCGATAACTATAGATCCGACCGTTGGATCGCGCTGAAACTTTTTTCACGAGTTTCCGTAGGTTGTTTTTCATGGAGTTACGTGGAATCGGTACGACACGACGACGATGTCCGTCGGGCAATTCCACCGAGACGACCAGAATACCGTCTTAAAAGGTCCATAACTATAGATATGATCGTTGGATCGCACTCAAATTTCATTCACGAGTTTCCGCAGACCGTTTCCCATGGAGTTGCGTGGAATCGGTACGACACGACTACGACATCCGGTCTGGCCAGTCCACCACAACGACCAGAATACCATCTCAAAAGGTCCATAACTATAGATCCGACTGTTGGATCGCGCTCAAATTTCTTTCACGAGTTTCCGGATGCTGTTTCCCATGGGGTTGCGTGGAATCGGTAGGACACGACTACAACGTCCGGTCGGGCAATTCCAGAGAGACGACCAGAATACCGGCTCAAAAGGTCCATAACTATAGATTCGACCGTTGGATCGCGCTTAAAGTTTGTTCACGAGTTTTCGGAGGCTGTTTCCCATGGAGTTGCGTGGAATCGTTACGACACGAATACGACGTCCGGACTGGCAATTCCTCCGACACGACTAGAATACCGGCTCAAAAGGTCCATAACTATAGATCTGACCGTTGGATCGCGCTCAATTTTCATTCATGAGTTTCCGGAGGCTGGTTCTCAAGGAGTTGCGTGGAATCGGTAGGACACGACTACAAAGTCCGATCGAGCAATTCCACAGAGACGACCAGAATACCGGCTCAAAAGGTCCATAACTATAGATCCGACCGTTGGATCGTTCTCAAATGTTTTTCACGAGTTTCCGGAGGCTATTTCCCATGGAGTGGTGTTGAATCGGTACGACACGACGACGATGTCCGGTCGATCCATTCAATCGACACGACAAGAATGCCGGCTCAAAAGGTCCATAACTATAGATCCGACCGTTGGATCGCGGTCAAATTTTTTTCACGAGTTTCCGAGCCTGTTTCCCAAGGAGTTGCGTGGAATCGGTACGACACGACTACGACGTCCGGACTGGCCATTCCACCGACACGACCAGAATACTGGCTCAAAAGGTCCATAACTATAGATCCGACCGTTGGATCGCGCTCAATTTTTGTTCACAAGTTTCCGGAGGCTGTTTCCCATGGATTTGCGTGGAATCGGTAGGACACGACTACAGCGTCCGGTCGGGCAATTCCAGAGAGACGACCAGAATACAGGCTCAAAAGGTCCATAACTATAGATCCGACCGTTGGATCGCGCTCCAATGTTTTTCACGAGTTTCCGGAGGCTGTTTCCAATGGAGTGGTGTTGAATCGGTACGACACGACGACGATGTCCGGTCGATCCATTCAATCGACACGACAAGAATGCCGGCTCAAAAGGTCCTTAACTATAGATCCGACCGTTAGATCGCGCTCAAAATTCTTTCACGAGTTTCCAAAAGCTGTTTCCCATTGAGTTGCGTGGAATCAATACGACACAATGACGATGTCCGTTTTGTCCCTTCCGCCGACACGACCATAATAACGGCTCAAAAGGTCCATAACTATAGATCTGACCGTTGGATCGCCCTCAAATGTTTTTCACGAGTTTCTGGAGTCTGTTTCCTAAGGAGTTGCGTGGAATCGGTACGACACGATGACGACATTCGATCGGTCCCATTTACCGACAATACCAGAATACCGGCTCAAAAGGTTGATAACTATAGATCCGACCGTTGGATCGCGCTGAAACTTTTTTCACGAGTTTCCGTAGGTTGTTTTTCATGGAGTTACGTGGAATCGGTATGACACGACGACGATGTTTGGTCGGGCAATTCCACCGAGACGCCAGAATACCGTCTTAAAAGGTCCATAACTATAGATCCGATCGTTGAATCGCACTCAAATTTCATTCACGAGTTTCCGCAGACCGTTTCCCATGGAGTTGCGTGGAATCGGTACGACACGACTACGACATCCGGTCTGGCCAGTCCACCGCAACGACCAGAATACCAGCTCAAAAGGTCCATAACTATAGATCCGATCGTTGGATCGCGCTCAAATTTCGTTCACGAGTTTCCGGATGCTGTTTCCCATGGGGTTGCGTGGAATCGGTAGGACACGACTACAACGTCCGGTCGGGCAATTCCACCGAGACGACCAGAATACCGTCTTAAAAGGTCCATAACTATAGATCCGATCGTTGAATCGCACTCAAATTTCATTCACGAGTTTCCGCAGACCGTTTCCCATGGAGTTGCGTGGAATCGGTACGACACGACTACGACATCCGGTCTGGCCAGTCCACCGCAACGACCAGAATACCAGCTCAAAAGGTCCATAACTATAGATCCGATCGTTGGATCGTGCTCAAATTTCGTTCACGAGTTTCCGGATGCTGTTTCCCATGGGGTTGCGTGGAATCGGTAGGACACGACTACAACGTCCGGTCGGGCAATTCCAGAGAGACGACCAGAATACAGGCTCAAAAGGTCCATAACTATAGATCCGACCGTTGGATCGCGCTCCAATGTTTTTCACGAGTTTCCGTAGGCTGTTTCCAATGGAGTTACGTGGAATCGGTATGACACAACTACGAGTTCGGTCGGGGAATTCCACCGAGACGACCAGAATACTGGCTCAAAAGGTCCTGAACTATAGATCCGACCGTTAGATCGCGCTCAAAATTCTTTCACGAGTTTCCAAAAGTTGTTTCCCATTGAGTTGCGTGGAATCAATACGACACAATGACGATGTCTGTTTTGTCCCTTCCGCCGACACGACCATAATAACGGCTCAAAAGGTCCATAACTATAGATCCGACCGTTGGATCGCCCTCAAATGTTTTTCACGAGTTTCTGGAGTCTGTTTCCTAAGGAGTTGCGTGGAATCGGTACGACATGATGACGACATTCGGTCGGTCCCATTTACCGACGGTACTAGAATACCGGCTCAAAAGGTCGATAACTATAGATCCGACCGTTGGATCGCGCTGAAACTTTTTTCACGAGTTTCCGTAGGTTGTTTTTCATGGAGTTACGTGGAATCGGTACGACACGACGACGATGTCCGTCGGGCAATTCCACCGAGACGACCAGAATACCGTCTTAAAAGGTCCATAACTATAGATATGATCGTTGGATCGCACTCAAATTTCATTCACGAGTTTCCGCAGACCGTTTCCCATGGAGTTGCGTGGAATCGGTACGACACGACTACGACATCCGGTCTGGCCAGTCCACCACAACGACCAGAATACCATCTCAAAAGGTCCATAACTATAGATCCGACTGTTGGATCGCGCTCAAATTTCTTTCACGAGTTTCCGGATGCTGTTTCCCATGGGGTTGCGTGGAATCGGTAGGACACGACTACAACGTCCGGTCGGGCAATTCCAGAGAGACGACCAGAATACCGGCTCAAAAGGTCCATAACTATAGATTCGACCGTTGGATCGCGCTTAAAGTTTGTTCACGAGTTTTCGGAGGCTGTTTCCCATGGAGTTGCGTGGAATCGTTACGACACGAATACGACGTCCGGACTGGGAATTCCTCCGACACGACTAGAATACCGGCTCAAAGGTCCATAACTATAGATCTGACCGTTGGATCGCGCTCAATTTTCATTCATGAGTTTCCGGAGGCTGGTTCTCAAGGAGTTGCGTGGAATCGGTAGGACACGACTACAAAGTCCGATCGAGCAATTCCACAGAGACGACCAGAATACCGGCTCAAAAGGTCCATAACTATAGATCCGACCGTTGGATCGTTCTCAAATGTTTTTCACGAGTTTCCGGAGGCTATTTCCCATGGAGTGGTGTTGAATCGGTACGACACGACGACGATGTCCGGTCGATCCATTCAATCGACACGACAAGAATGCCGGCTCAAAAGGTCCATAACTATAGATCCGACCGTTGGATCGCGGTCAAATTTTTTTCACGAGTTTCCGAGCCTGTTTCCCAAGGAGTTGCGTGGAATCGGTACGACACGACTACGACGTCCGGACTGGCCATTCCACCGACACGACCAGAATACTGGCTCAAAAGGTCCATAACTATAGATCCGACCGTTGGATCGCGCTCAATTTTTGTTCACAAGTTTCCGGAGGCTGTTTCCCATGGATTTGCGTGGAATCGGTAGGACACGACTACAGCGTCCGGTCGGGCAATTCCAGAGAGACGACCAGAATACAGGCTCAAAAGGTCCATAACTATAGATCCGACCGTTGGATCGCGCTCCAATGTTTTTCACGAGTTTCCGGAGGCTGTTTCCAATGCAGTTACGTGGAATCGGTATGACACGACTACGAGTTCGGTCGGGGAATTCCACCGAGACGACCAAAATACTGGCTCAAAAGGTCCTTAACTATAGATCCGACCGTTAGATCGCGCTCAAAATTCTTTCACGAGTTTCCAAAAGCTGTTTCCCATTGAGTTGCGTGGAATCAATACGACACAATGACGATGTCCGGTCGATCCATTCAATCGACACGACAAGAATGCCGGCTCAAAAGGTCCATAACTATAGATCTGACCGTTGGATCGCCCTCAAATGTTTTTCACGAGTTTCTGGAGTCTGTTTCCTAAGGAGTTGCGTGGAATCGGTACGACACGATGACGACATTCGATCGGTCCCATTTACCGACAGTACCAGAATACCGGCTCAAAAGGTTGATAACTATAGATCCGACCGTTGGATCGCGCTGAAACTTTTTTCACGAGTTTCCGTAGGTTGTTTTTCATGGAGTTACGTGGAATCGGTATGACACGACGACGATGTTTGGTCGGGCAATTCCACCGAGACGACCAGAATACCGTCTTAAAAGGTCCATAACTATAGATCCGATCGTTGAATCGCACTCAAATTTCATTCACGAGTTTCCGCAGACCGTTTCCCATGGAGTTGCGTGGAATCGGTACGACACGACTACGACATCCGGTCTGGCCAGTCCACCACAACGACCAGAATACCATCTCAAAAGGTCCATAACTATAGATCCGACTGTTGGATCGCGCTCAAATTTCGTTCACGAGTTTCCGGATGCTGTTTCCCATGGGGTTGCGTGGAATCGGTAGGACACGACTACAACGTCCGGTCGGGCAATTCCAGAGAGACGACCAGAATACAGGCTCAAAAGGTCCATAACTATAGATCCGACCGTTGGATCGCGCTCCAATGTTTTTCACGAGTTTCCGTAGGCTGTTTCCAATGGAGTTACGTGGAATCGGTATGACACAACTACGAGTTCGGTCGGGGAATTCCACCGAGACGACCAGAATACTGGCTCAAAAGGTCCTTAACTATAGATCCGACCGTTAGATCGCGCTCAAAATTCTTTCACGAGTTTCCAAAAGTTGTTTCCCATTGAGTTGCGTGGAATCAATACGACACAATGACGATGTCCGTTTTGTCCCTTCCGCGGACACGACCATAATAACGGCTCAAAAGGTCCATAACTATAGATCCGACCGTTGGATCGCCCTCAAATGTTTTTCACGAGTTTCTGGAGTCTGTTTCCTAAGGAGTTGCGTGGAATCGGTACGACATGATGACGACATTCGGTCGGTCCCATTTACCGACGGTACTAGAATACCGGCTCAAAAGGTCGATAACTATAGATCCGACCGTTGGATCGCGCTGAAACTTTTGTCACGAGTTTCCGTAGGTTGTTTTTCATGGAGTTACGTGGAATCGGTACGACACGACGACGATGTCCGGTCGGGCAATTCCACCGAGACGACCAGAATACCGTCTTAAAAGGTCCATAACTATAGATATGATCGTTGGATCGCACTCAAATTTCATTCACGAGTTTCCGGAGGCTGGTTCTCAAGGAGTTGCGTGGAATCGGTAGGACACGACTACAAAGTCCGATCGAGCAATTCCACAGAGACGACCAGAATACCGGCTCAAAAGGTCCATAACTATAGATCCGACCGTTTGATCGTTCTCAAATGTTTTTCACGAGTTTCCGGAGGCTATTTCCCATGGAGTGGTGTTGAATCGGTACGACACGACGACGATGTCCGGTCGATCCATTCAATCGACACGACAAGAATGCCGGCTCAAAAGGTCCATAACTATAGATCCGACCGTTGGATCGCGGTCAAATTTTTTTCACGAGTTTCCGAGCCTGTTTCCCAAGGAGTTGCGTGGAATCGGTACGACACGACTACGACGTCCGGACTGGCCATTCCACCGACACGACCAGAATACTGGCTCAAAAGGTCCATAACTATAGATCCGACCGTTGGATCGCGCTCAATTTTTGTTCACAAGTTTCCGGAGGCTGTTTCCCATGGATTTGCGTGGAATCGGTACGACACGACTACGACATCCTGTCTGGCAATTCCACCGCCTCGACCAGAATACCGGCTGAAAAGGTCCATAACTATAGATCCGAACGTTGGATCGAGCTCAAATTTCATTCACGAGTTTCCGCAGGTTGTTTCCCATGGAGTTGCGTGGAATCGGTAGGATACGACTACGACGTCCGGTCTGGCAATTCCACCGACACGACCAGAATACCGGCTAAAAAAGTCCAGAACTATAGATCCGATCGTTGGATCTCGCTCAAATTTTGTTCACGAGTTTCCGGAGGCTGTTTCCCATGGATTTGCGTGGAATCGGTACGACACGACGAGAGTACCAGCTCAAAAGGTCCATAACTATAGATCCGATCGTTGGATCGCGCTCCAATGTTTTCACGAGTTTCCGGAGGCTGTTTCCAATAGAATTACATGGAATCGGTATGACACGACTTCGAGTTCGGTCGGGGAATTCCACCGAGACGACTAGAATACCGGCTCAAAAGGTCCTTAACTATAGATCCGACCGTTAGATCGCGCTCAAAATTCTATCACGAGTTTGCGGAAGCTGTTTCCCATGGAGTTGCGTGGAATCAATACGACACGACGACGATGTCCGTTTTGTCCCTTTCGCCGACACGACAAGAATACCGGCTCAAAAGGTCCATAACTATAGTTCGACCGTTGGATCGCGCTCCAATTTCATTCACGAGTTTCTGCAGGCTGTTTCCCAAAGAGTTGCGTGGAATCGGTACGACACGACTACGACATCCTGTCTGGCCATTCCACCGCCTCGACCAGAATACCGGCTCACAAGGTCCATAACTATAGATCCGACCGTTGGATCGCGCTCCAATGTTTTTCACGAGTTTCCGTAGGCTGTTTCCAATGGAGTTACGTGGAATCGGTATGACACAACTACGAGTTCGGTCGGGGAATTCCACCGAGACGACCAGAATACTGGCTCAAAAGGTCCTTAACTATAGATCCGACCGTTAGATCGCGCTCAAAATTCTTTCACGAGTTTCCAAAAGCTGTTTCCCATTGAGTTGCGTGGAATCAATACGACACAATGACGATGTCCGGTCGATCCATTCAATCGACACGACAAGAATGCCGGCTCAAAAGGTCCATAACTATAGATCTGACCGTTGGATCGCCCTCAAATGTTTTTCACGAGTTTCTGGAGTCTGTTTCCTAAGGAGTTGCGTGGAATCGGTACGACACGATGACGACATTCGATCGGTCCCATTTACCGACAGTACCAGAATACCGGCTCAAAAGGTTGATAACTATAGATCCGACCGTTGGATCGCGCTGAAACTTTTTTCACGAGTTTCCGTAGGTTGTTTTTCATGGAGTTACGTGGAATCGGTATGACACGACGACGATGTTCGGTCGGGGAATTCCATCGAGACGACTAGAATACCGGCTCAAAAGGTCCTTAACTATAGATCCGACCGTTAGATCGCGCTCAAAATTCTATCACGAGTTTGCGGAAGCTGTTTCCCATGGAGTTGCGTGGAATCAATACGACACGACGACGATGTCCGTTTTGTCCCTTTCGCCGACACGACAAGAATACCGGCTCAAAAGGTCCATAACTATAGTTCGACCGTTGGATCGCGCTCCAATTTCATTCACGAGTTTCTGCAGGCTGTTTCCCAAAGAGTTGCGTGGAATCGGTACGACACGACTACGACATCCTGTCTGGCCATTCCACCGCCTCGACCAGAATACCGGCTCACAAGGTCCATAACTATAGATCCGACCGTTGGATCGCGCTCAAATTTCATTCACGAGTTTCCAGAGGCTGTTTCCCATGGAGTGGCGTGGAATCGGTAGGACACGACTACAACGTCCGGTCGGGCAATTCCACCGAGACGACCAGAATACCGGCTAAGAAGGTCCATAACTATAGATCCGAACGTTGGATCGCGCTCAAATTTCATTCACGAGTTTCCGCAGACCGTTTCCGATGGAGTTGCGTCGAATCGGTACGACACGACTATGACATCCGGTCTGGCCAGTCCACCTTAACGACCAGAATACCGGCTGAAAAGGTCATAACTATAGATCTGAACGTTGGATCGCGCTCAAATTTCATTCACGAGTTTCCGCAGGTTGTTTCCCATGGAGTTGCGTGGAATCGGTAGGACACGACTACGATGTCCGGTCTGGCAATTACACCGACACGACCAGAGTACCGGCTCAAAAAGTCCAAAACTATAGATCCGATCGTTGGATCTCGCTCAAATTTTGTTCATGAGTTTCCGGAGACTGTTTCCCATGGATTTGCGTGGAATCGGTAGGACACGACTACAGCGTCCGGTCGGGCAATTCCAGAGAGACGACCAGAATACAGGCTCAAAAGGTCCATAACTATAGATCCGACCGTTGGATCGCGCTCCAATGTTTTTCACGAGTTTCCGGAGGCTGTTTCCAATGCAGTTACGTGGAATCGGTATGACACGACTACGAGTTCGGTCGGGGAATTCCACCGAGACGACCAGAATACTGGCTCAAAAGGTCCTTAACTATAGATCCGACCGTTAGATCGCGCTCAAAATTCTTTCACGAGTTTCCAAAAGCTGTTTCCCATTGAGTTGCGTGGAATCAATACGACACAATGACGATGTCCGTTTTGTCCCTTCCGCCGACACGACCATAATAACGGCTCAAAAGGTCCATAACTATAGATCTGACCGTTGGATCGCCCTCAAATGTTTTTCACGAGTTTCTGGAGTCTGTTTCCTAAGGAGTTGCGTGGAATCGGTACGACACGATGACGACATTCGATCGGTCCCATGTACCGACAGTACCAGAATACCGGCTCAAAAGGTTGATAACTATAGATCCGACCGTTGGATCGCGCTGAAACTTTTTTCACGAGTTTCCGTAGGTTGTTTTTCATGGAGTTACGTGGAATCGGTATGACACGACGACGATGTTTGGTCGGGCAATTCCACCGAGACGACCAGAATACCGTCTTAAAAGGTCCATAACTATAGATCCGATCGTTGAATCGCACTCAAATTTCATTCACGAGTTTCCGCAGACCGTTTCCCATGGAGTTGCGTGGAATCGGTACGACACGACTACGACATCCGGTCTGGCCAGTCCACCACAACGACCAGAATACCAGCTCAAAAGGTCCATAACTATAGATCCGACTGTTGGATCGCGCTCAAATTTCGTTCACGAGTTTCCGGATGCTGTTTCCCATGGGGTTGCGTGGAATCGGTAGGACACGACTACAACGTCCGGTCGGGCAATTCCTCCGACACAACCAGAATACCGGCTCAAAAGGTCCATAACTATAGATCTGACCGTTGGATCGCGCTCAATTTTCATTCATGAGTTTCCGGAGGCTGGTTCTCATAGAGTTGCGTGGAATCGGTACGACACGACTACGACATCCTGTCTGGCCATTCCACCGCCTCGACCAGAATACCGGCTCAAAAGGTCCATAACTATAGATCCGACCATTGGATCTCGCTCAAATTTCATTCACGAGTTTCCGGAGGCTGTTTCCCATGGAGTGGCGTGGAATTGGTAGGACACGACTACAGCGTCCGGTCGGGCAATTCCAGAGAGACGACCAGAATACAGGCTCAAAAGGTCCATAACTATAGATCCGACCGTTGGATCGCGCTCCAATGTTTTTCACGAGTTTCCGGAGGCTGTTTCCAATGCAGTTACGTGGAATCGGTATGACACGACTACGAGTTCGGTCGGGGAATTCCACCGAGACGACCAGAATACTGGCTCAAAAGGTCCTTAACTATAGATCCGACCGTTAGATCGCGCTCAAAATTCTTTCACGAGTTTCCAAAAGCTGTTTCCCATTGAGTTGCGTGGAATCAATACGACACAATGACGATGTCCGTTTTGTCCCTTCCGCCGACACGACCATAATAACGGCTCAAAAGGTCCATAACTATAGATCTGACCGTTGGATCGCCCTCAAATGTTTTTCACGAGTTTCTGGAGTCTGTTTCCTAAGGAGTTGCGTGGAATCGGTACGACACGATGACGACATTCGATCGGTCCCATTTACCGACAGTACCAGAATACCGGCTCAAAAGGTTGATAACTATAGATCCGACCGTTGGATCGCGCTGAAACTTTTTTCACGAGTTTCCGTAGGTTGTTTTTCATGGAGTTACGTGGAATCGGTATGACACGACGACGATGTTTGGTCGGGCAATTCCACCGAGACGACCAGAATACCGTCTTAAAAGGTCCATAACTATAGATCCGATCGTTGAATCGCACTCAAATTTCATTCACGAGTTTCCGCAGACCGTTTCCCATGGAGTTGCGTGGAATCGGTACAACACGACTACGACATCCGGTATGGCCAGTCCACCGCAACGACCAAAATACCAGCTCAAAAGGTCCATAACTATAGATCCGACTGTTGGATCGCGCTCAAATTTCGTTCACGAGTTTCCGGATGCTGTTTCCCATGGGGTTGCGTGGAATCGGTAGGCCACGACTACAACGTCCGGTCGGGCAATTCCTCCGACACAACCAGAATACCGGCTCAAAAGGTCCATAGCTATAGATCTGACCGTTGGATCGCGCTCAATTTTCATTCATGAGTTTCCGGAGGCTGGTTCTCATAGAGTTGCGTGGAATCGGTATGACACGACTACGACATCACCGCCTCGACCAGAATACCGGCTCAAAAGGTCCATAACTATAGATCCGACCATTGGATCTCGCTCAAATTTCATTCACGAGTTTCCGGAGGCTGTTTCCCATGGAGTGGCGTGGAATTGGTAGGACACGACTACAACGTCCGGTCGGGCAATTCCACCGAGACGACGAGAATACCGGCTCAAAAGGTCCATAACTATAGATCCGACCGTGTGATCGCGCTCAATTTTCATTCACGAGTTTCCGCAAGCTGGTTCCCATGGAGTTGCGTGGAATCGGTAGGACACGACTACGACATCCTGTATGGCCATTCCACCGCCTCGACCAGAATACCGGCTCAAAAGGTCCATAACTATAGATCCGATCGTTGGATCGCGCTTAAATTTCATTCACGAGTTTCCGGAGGCTGTTTCCCATGGAGTGGCGTGGAATTGGTAGGACACGACTACAACGTCCAGTCTGGCCATTCCACCGCCTCGACCAAAATACCGGCTCAAACGGTCCATAACTATAGATCCGACCGTTGGATCACGCTCAAATTTCATTCACGAGTTTCCAGAGGCTGTTTCCCATGGAGTGTCGTGGAATCGGTAGGACACGACTACAACGTCTGGTCGGGCAATTCCACCGAGACGACCAGAATACCGGCTGAAAAGGTCCATAACCATAGATCCGAACGTTGGATGGCGCTCAAATTTTGTTCACGAGTTTCCTCAGGTTGTTTCCCATGGAGTTGCGTGGAATCGGTAGGACACGACTACGACGTCTGGTCTGGCAATTCCACCGACACGACCAGAGTACCGGCTCAAAAAGTCTAGAACTATAGCTTCGATCGTTGGATCTCGCTCAAATTTTGTTCACGAGTTTCCGGAGGCTGTTTCCCATGGATTTGCGTGGAATCGGTACGACACGACGAGAGTACCGGCTCAAAAGGTCCATAACTATAGATCCGATCGTTGGATCTCGCTCAAATTTTTTCCACGAGTTTTCGGAGGCTGTTTCCAATGGAGTTGCATGGAATCGGTATGACACGTCTACGAGTTCGGTCGGGGAATTCCACCGAGACTACCAGAATACCGGATCAAAAGGTCCTTAACTATAGATCCGACCGTTAGATCACGCTCAAAATTCTTTCACGAGTTTCCGGAAGCTGTTTCCCATGGAGTTGCGTGGAATCAATACGACACGACGACGATGTCGGTTTTGTCCCTTCCACCGACACGACTAGAATACCGGCTCAAAAGGTCCATAACTATAGATCGGACCGTTGGATCGCGCTCAAATTTCATTCACGAGTTTCCGCAGGCTGTTTCCCATAGAGTTGCGTGGAATCGGTACGACACGACTACGACATCCTGTCTGGCCATTCCACCGCCTCGACCAGAATACCGGCTCAAAAGGTCCATAACTATAGATCCGACCATTGGATCGCGCTCAAATTTCATTCACGAGTTTCCGGAGGCTGTTTCCCATGGAGTGGCGTGGAATTGGTAGGACACGACTACAACGTCCGGTCGGGCAATTCCACCGAGACGACCAGAATACCGGCTGAAAAGGTCCATAACTATAGATCCGAATGTGTGATCGCGCTCAATTTTCATTCACGAGTTTCCGCAAGCTGGTTCCCATGGAGTTGCGTGGAATCGGTAGGACACGACTATGACATCCTGTATGGCCATTCCACCGCCTCGACCAGAATACCGGTTCGAAAGGTCCATAACTATAGATCCGATCGTTGGATCGCGCTCAAATTTCATTCACGAGTTTCCGGAGGCTATTTCCCATGGAGTGGCGTGGAATCGGTAGGACACGACTACAACGTCCGGTCTGGCCATTCCACAGCCTCGACCAAAATACCGGCTCAAACGGTCCTTAACTATAGATCCGATCGTTGGATCACGCTTAAATTTCATTCACGAGTTTCCAGAGGTTGTTTCCCATGGAGTGTCGTGGAATCGGTAGGACACGACTACAACGTCTAGTCGGGCAATTCCACCGAGACGACGAGAATACCGGCTGAAAAGGTCCATAACTATAGATCCGAACGTTGGATCGTGCTCAAATTTCATTCACGAGAGTCCGCATGCTGTTTCCCATGGAGTTGCGTGGAATCGGTAGGACACGACTACGACGTCCGGTCGGGCAATTCCGCCGACACGACCAGAATACCGGCTCAAAAGGTCTAGAACTATAGATCCGACCGTTGGATCGCGCTCAAATTTCATTCACGAGTTTCCGCAGGCTGTTTCCCATGGAGTTGCGTGGAATCGGTACGACACGACGAGAGACATCCTGTCTGGCAATTCCACCAACATGACCAGAATACCGGCTCAAAAGGTCCATAACTATAGATCCGACCGTTGTATCGCGCTCAAATTTCATTCACGAGTTTCCAGAGGCTGTTTCCCATGGAGTGGCGTGGAATCGGTAGGACCCGACTACAACGTCCGGTCGGGCAATTCCACCGAGACGACCAGAATACCGGCTGAAAAGGTCCATAACCATATATCCGAACGTTGGATGGCGCTCAAATTTTGTTCACGAGTTTCCAGAGGCTGTTTCCCATGGAGTGCCGTGGAATCGGTAGGACACGACTACAACGTCCGGTCGGGCAATTCCACCGAGACGACGAGAGTACCGGCTAAAAAAGTCTAGAACTATAGATGCGATCGTTGGATCTCGCTCAAATTTTGTTCACGAGTTTCCGGAGGCTGTTTCCCATGGATTTGCGTGGAATCGGTACGACACGACGAGAGTACTGGCTCAAAAGGTCCATAACTGTAGATCCGATCGTTGGATCTCGCTAAAATTTTTTCCACGAGTTTCCGGAGGCTGTTTCCAATGGAGTTGCGTGGTATCGGTATGACACGTCTACGAGTTCGGTAGGGCAATTCCGCCGACACGACCAGAATACCGGCTCAAAAGGTCCTTAACTATAGATCCGACCGTTAGATCGCGCTCAAAATTCATTCACGAGTTTCCGCAGACCGTTTCCCATGGAGTTGCGTGGAATCGGTACGACACGACTACGACATCCGGTCGGGCAATTCCACCGAGACGACCAGAATACCGGCTGAAAAGGTCCATAACCATAGATCCGAACGTTGGATGGCGCTCAAATTTCATTCACGAGTTTCCTCAGGTTGTTTCCCATGGAGTTGCGTGGAATCGGTAGGACACGACTGTAACGACCCAACCTTTTCAAGGCTAAAGCCGCTGGATTTTATTTTTTTTTCATCATCTCGACTTATTCATCATTTCCATTTTTTTTTCTGTTCTATTCTCGTATTACCACGAGTTCATACATTATCATTCGTAATCCATTTCAATATTTAATTACTAGTTTTTACAAAAGGAATCGAATGACTAATTAAGTGATTTACATGTTCGTTCATGCAGAACTCATATCACCCATAATATACGAGTATATAATTCTTTTTCGAATGTGTGTGCCACGAAATGAATCTCCTGATGCCCCATATTGGTATGATGTCCCTGTTCCAACACAAGGTAATTTTAAGCATTATAAACCATTGAAGAAATATAGTAAAACAAGATTAAAGTCACATTTCATTCATGGACCAAAAAGCATAATTCTTTAATTTCCCTTTACTTATGTCAACACAAACACCACCGTTAATAATCCGTCAATTAACGAGACAATTTCAATACTCAAACCCGATCATTCCTCTCGAATGTCGTTAGCCGAATTAATGTCTTTCTTTGGTTAAAGCATAACTAGTAGAATGCTTTCATATACTTAGTATATACGAAACGTAGTATACATGACCACATTAGTTCTTCTTAAAACTAACTCATAAACTCAAATCCGACAATCCTCTTTGGAGGCCATTAGTCGAAGTCAATCATTTCTTCATCTTGCTATCCACTAGGGTGCCATTAACCGTTTCTTCTTCTTCTTCTTTTTCTCTTCTTCTTCTTCTTCCTTTTCTTTTCTTTTTACATCACGGTCATCCCTTAGGATGCAATTAGCTGAAGCTAGTCATTTCTTCATCCTGATTATCCATTTAGAATGCTATTAGCCAAAGGTAGTAATTTCATTATCTCGATTATCCATTTAGGATGTCATCAGTCGTAATTAATCATTTGTTCACCTTGACTATCCACCTAGGATGTTATTAGTCGAAGCTAGTAATTCATACATCTCGGTTATCCATTTAGGATGCCATATACCAAAGCTAATCATTTATTCATTCTGGTAATTCATATATGGTGCCATTACCATAGCAATTCATTTACTCATTCTGGTAATTCATCTATGGTGTCATTACCATAGTTAAATTTGCCATTTACCAAAGCTAATCATTTATTCATTTTGGTAATACATCTATGGTGCCATTACCATAGCTAATCATTTATTCAGCTCGATGATCCCTTTAGGATGCCATTTATCGAATGTAAATCATTTATTCGTTTTGGTAATTCATCTATGGTGTCATTACCATAGTTAGTCATTTATTAATCTCGATGATCCCTTCAGGATGCCATTTATCAAATGTACATCATTTATTCATTTTGGTAATTCATTTATGGTGTCATTACCATAGCTAATCATTCATTAATCTCGATGATCCCTTTAGGATGCCATTTATCGAATGTAAATCATTTATTCATTTTGGTAATTCATTTATGGTGCCATTACCATGGCTAATCATTTATTAATCTGATAATTCATCTATGATGTCATTACCATAGTTATCCATTTAGGATGCCACTTACCAAAGCTAATCATTTATTCATCCCAATCATACTTTGGATGCCCATAGTCAGAGCTAATCAATTGTTTACCCCTGACATCCCTTCGGATGTCATTAGCCAAAACTAATTAATCGTTTGTTCCGGTCATCCACTCGGATGCCATTAGCCGAAGCCAATCAATCGTTTGTTCCGGTCATCCATTCGGATGCCATTAGCCGAAGCTAATCAATCGTTTGTTCCGGCCATCCACTTGGATGCCATTAGCCGAAGCTAATCAGTCGTTTGTTCCGGTCATCCACTCGGATGCCATTAGCCGAAGCTAATCATTGTTTTATCAAACAATTCATGACAATTTGACATTCCTTGCAACATCAAAGTAAACCCTTGGGGATACTTGTACCACCGTTTCCTAGTAATTTATCATTCCGTAACACGATGATAGATCCCTTTGTAATGCAAAAACCAAACATCCCACAACAGTTTAGCATTCAATATAACACAACACAACAGTACCCTTTGTATCATTCATCCAACCATTCTTGACAGTTAACGTTCAATGCAACATCATAATAAATCCCCAGTAATACTCACACCACCATTCGTGGTAATTAACCATCAATACGATACAATGATAGGTCTTTCATAACACTCATACAATCAATAAATGATAGATCCTTGGTAACACATTCATCACGATTACATTCAATATAATAAAATAGTAGATCTCTCATAATACTCATACAATCATTCATCACCATTACATTCAATAAGAATACAAAAGTAGATCCTTTGTACGACACATACTACCATTCATTAGTAGCTCAAATTCATAACAGCCCCCAACATCACATTCGGTTTAGTATTCATCACAACTCAATAAGATGTTCACCTCAAAAGGGTCAGTTTAGAACTCTAACATTTTCAACATTCATTAAGAACTTGTTCGACATTTCATAGTCATTT
Organism: Populus davidiana x Populus alba var. pyramidalis; assembly: GCA_027475595.1. Taxonomy (NCBI): domain Eukaryota; kingdom Viridiplantae; phylum Streptophyta; class Magnoliopsida; order Malpighiales; family Salicaceae; genus Populus; species Populus davidiana x Populus alba var. pyramidalis. The sequence goes on along the minus strand of JANKYH010000719.1, from coordinate 40,972 downwards.
CGACAATCATCAAGAATTTAATCCAACTCTTCTTCGTCATTTCTTCTTACAACAAGGATTTAATAATATATCATCACAAGTTAACCATTTCAAAACATAAACATCAAAATGAGAAAAAGGTGGAAACCACCTACCTGCTCCACTTGTGGTATGTCCTTGTCCTGGCAATGGTCCGATTCCGGCCACAACACCTAAGACACCAAAGACCACAATCAATTCATTTATATCTTCGATTCACATTCATCCCACTTATTTCAAGAATTCATATGTTCACATTCAAGTGTTCCACATTTTACACCATCATACTATGAGATTGTTACTAGAATTTAAGTCATTTCTGCCTTGTAGAAATCGGCAGCGAGGCAGTTTCTGGCTGCCGATATCTGAATCGGCAGCGACGCAGTTTCAGGCTGCCGATATTGGAATCCTTTTTAATGCCTAAAAACATATATCCATTAAATCAACGAACTCAATGTCCCTTCATCCAAATTTCAAAACTTCCCTAACACATTTTACAACACAATTAATCTATAACAACACTAATAACAAGAGCACATTTTACCATTATATCTTACATAAACCCTACACCCACATAATTCTAATTTCATCAAAACATGTAATTAAATCAAGCTTCCTAAATGTTTTACTAAGACTAGCAATAGATTCAAATAGAAACAACTCATCCACCTTTGATTATTTCCTTGAACTCAACGTTCAGAATATATATCATTGTGTTGTGTACAATATATCTCAAAATCAGAATCATCGAACGGTTGGATCTCCATAGATCTGAATAAAACCGAACTAACCTGAAAATGGACGAGCTACTGTTCAACATGAACCAAACCTTGCCGGAGAGTGCGTTTCCGATCTCCACCGTCCAGAATGTAGGCCACACCTAGGTGCAGCACATATCCAAAAATAGGCACGATCCAACGGTGGAAAAGAGAGAAATCGGCCGGCGACCAAACTGCCCTGCAGGTGCATTTCCTTTTTGTTTTTCAGGAAAGTTCCGATGATGATTGCTGTCAAATTGAGTGTGTTCCTTCCAATCCCTCCGGTCCGTTATTAGATAAGTGTAATAATAAGAACATATACAAAACTTAGCTTGATCCAACGGTGGAAGAGATAGAAATCGGCCGACGACCAAACTGCCCTGCAGGTGCATTTCCTTTTTGTTTTTCAGGAAATTTCCGATGATGATTTCTGTCAAATGGAGTGTGTTCCTTTCAATCCCTCCGATCAGTTCGTAGATACGTGTAATAAGGACCACATATACAAAACTTAGCTTGATCCAACGGTGGAAGAGATAGAAATCGGCCGACGACCAAACTGCCCTGCAGGTGCATTTCCTTTTTGTTTTTCAGGAAATTTCCGATGATGATTTCTGTCAAATGGAGTGTGTTCCTTTCAATCCCTCCGATCAGTTCGTAGATACGTGTAATAAGGACCACATATACAAAACTTAGCTTGATCCAACGGTGGAAGAGAGAGAAATCGTCCGGCGACCAAACTGCCCTGCAGGTGCATTTCCTTTTTTGTTTTTCAGGACATTTCCGATGATGCTTTCTGTCAACTGGAGTGTGTTCCTTTCAATCCCGCCGGTCAGTTTGTAGATAAGAGTAATGAGAATACCATATCCAAAACTTAGCTTGATCCAACGGTGGAATCCGGAGATATGGCCACCGGAGTATTCTTGGTGTTACTCCAAAATCTGCAGCTCTCTCTCTATCCGTTTTTCTCTTCTTCAAATTTATTTATTATTATTTTCTTTTTTAAACTGGTGGCCTTTGCAGTTTTATAGGCTCCTTTTTTATAATTACAATTTTGTCCCTCATTCATGCCTTTATGTATTTTATTTTATTTTTCATGTAAACTATCTGGTTATTTCTGATTAAATCGTTAGTCTTTACCAAACTCCGATTGGGATGAGATATTAAACCAAGGTAGGAACACATATTAATAGACTTCATGCAAAATTTCATCCCGATCCTATCATTAAATTGAGAATTCTACTTCCTAATATAAACTTGTTCAGTTCATGACTTTTCATAAACAATCTTGATTTTTCTTGTTCAATCTTCACAAACAAAAATCATATCAATTATCCTTCTAAACTTTTACGATCATTTTATTATTTTGAAATGTATTCATTTTAGGATTTCCACCTTTATTTATTTATCGGGCTTATTACCATTTCAAAATAACATCATTGATTTTTAATCGGTGCTTGCACCTTCAGTCCTATCCTTTTTCATTGCACTATCATTTATTATAATGCATTCTTTATTACCTCACTTATTTTTGTTATTTTTCTCATTATTTTATCCATCAAAACACGTTACCAGTTTCTCTGTCCTTATGAATTCTCAACCAAAATTCATTTTATAGAGGTCATCTCTTTCATTATATATCATTATTTATCTATTATTTCAAATCTTGGTTTTGCATCACTCATTGAAATATTACCACTTTCAACCTTATGTTTACATGAGGGTTTACACATCTACATATTTAAATTATAAATTTCCAGGGTTTCACACGACTACGACGTCCGGTCTGGCAATTCCACCGACACGACCAGAGTACCGGCTCAAAAAGTCTAGAACTATAGCTTCGATCGTTGGATCTCGCTCAAATTTTGTTCACGAGTTTCCGGAGGCTGTTTCCCATGGATTTGCGTGGAATCGGCACGACACGACGAGAGTACCGGCTCAAAAGGTCCATAACTATAGATCCGATCGTTGGATCGCGCTCAAATTTTTTCCACGAGTTTTCGGAGGCTGTTTCCAATGGAGTTACGTGGAATCGGTATGACACGTCTACGAGTTTGGTCGGGGAATTCCAACGAGACGACCAGAATACCGGATCAAAAGGTCCTTAACTATAGATCCGACCGTTAGATCACGCTCAAAATTCTTTCACGAGTTTCCGGAAGCTGTTTCCCATGGAGTTGCGTGGAATCAATACGACACGACGACGATGTCGGTTTTGTCCCTTCCGCCGACACGACTAGAATACCGGCTCAAAAGTTCCATAACTATAGATCTGACAGTTGGATCGCGCTCAAATTTCATTCACGAGTTTCCGCAGGCTGTTTCCCATAGAGTTGCGTGGAATCGGTAGGACACGACTACGACGTCCGGTCGGCCAATTCCGCCGACACGACCAGAATACCGGCTCAAAAGGTCTAGAACTATAGATCCGACCGTTGGATCGCGCTCAAATTTCATTCACGAGTTTCCGCAGGCTGTTTCCCATGGAGTTGCGTGGAATCGGTACGACACGACTACGACATCCTGTCTGGCAATTCCACTGACATGACCAGAATACCGGCTCAAAAGGTCCATAACTATAGATCCGACCGTTGGATCGCGCTCAAATTTCATTCACGAGTTTCCAGAGGCTGTTTCCCATGGAGTGGCGTGGAATCGGTAGGACACGACTACAACGTCCGGTCAGGCAATTCCACCGAGACGACCAGAATACCGGCTGAAAAGGTCCATAACTATAGATCCGAACGTGTGATCGCGCTCAATTTTCATTCACGAGTTTCCGCAAGCTGGTTCCCATGGAGTTGCGTGGAATCGGTAGGACACGACTACGACATCCTGTATGGCCATTCCACCGCCTCGACCAGAATACCGGTTCGAAAGGTCCATAACTATAGATTCGATCGTTGGATCGCGCTCAAATTTCATTCACGAGTTTCCGGAGGCTGTTTCCCATGGAGTGGCGTGGAATCGGTAGGACACGACTACAACGTCCGGTCTGGGCATTCCACCGCCTCGACCAAAATACCGGCTCAAACGGTCCATAACTATAGATCCGACCGTTGGATCACGCTCAAATTTCATTCACGAGTTTCCAGAGGCTGTTTCCCATGGAGTGTCGTGGAATCGGTAGGACACGACTACAACGTCTGGTCGGGCAATTCCACCGAGACGACGAGAATACCGACTGAAAAGGTCCATAACTATAGATCCGAACGTTGGATCGTGCTCAAATTTCATTCACGAGAGTCCGCATGCTGTTTCCCATGGAGTTGCGTGGAATCGGTAGGACACGACTACGACGTCCGGTCGGGCAATTCCACCGAGACGACGAGAGTACCGGCTAAAAAAGTCTAGAACTATAGATGCGATCGTTGGATCTCGCTCAAATTTTGTTCACGAGTTTCCGGAGGCTGTTTCTCATAGATTTGCATGGAATCGGTACGACACGACGAGAGTACTGGCTCAAAAGGTCCATAACTATAGATCCGATCGTTGGATCTCGCTCAAATTTTTTCCACGAGTTTCCGGAGGCTGTTTCCAATGGAGTTGCGTGGTATCGGTATGACACGTCTACGAGTTCGGTCGGGCAATTCCGCCGGCACGACCAGAATACCGGCTCAAAAGGTCCTTAACTATAGATCCGACCGTTAGATCGCGCTCAAAATTCATTCACGAGTTTCCGCAGACCGTTTCCCATGGAGTTGCGTGGAATCGGTACGACACGACTACGACATCCGGTCGGGCAATTCCACCGAGACGACCAGAATACCGGCTGAAAAGGTCCATAACCATAGATCCGAACGTTGGATGGCGCTCAAATTTCATTCACGAGTTTCCTCAGGTTGTTTCCCATGGAGTTGCGTGGAATCGGTAGGACACGACTACGACGTCCGGTCTGGCAATTCCACCGACACGACCAGAGTACCGGCTAAAAAAGTCTAGAACTATAGATGCGATCGTTGGATCTCGCTCAAATTTTGTTCACGAGTTTCCGGAGGCTGTTTCCCATAGATTTGCATGGAATCGGTACGACACGACGAGAGTACTGGCTCAAAAGGTCCATAACTATAGATCCGATCGTTGGATCTCGCTCAAATTTTTTCCACGAGTTTCCGGAGGCTGTTTCCAATGGAGTTGCGTGGTATCGGTATGACACGTCTACGAGTTCGGTCGGGCAATTCCGCCGGCACGACCAGAATACCGGCTCAAAAGGTCCTTAACTATAGATCCGACCGTTAGATCGCGCTCAAAATTCATTCACGAGTTTCCGCAGACCGTTTCCCATGGAGTTGCGTGGAATCGGTACGACACGACTACGACATCCGGTCGGGCAATTCCACCGAGACGACCAGAATACCGGCTGAAAAGGTCCATAACCATAGATCCGAACGTTGGATGGCGCTCAAATTTCATTCACGAGTTTCCTCAGGTTGTTTCCCATGGAGTTGCGTGGAATCGGTAGGACACGACTACGACGTCCGGTCTGGCAATTCCACCGACACGACCAGAGTACCGGCTAAAAAAGTCTAGAACTATAGATGCGATCGTTGGATCTCGCTCAAATTTTGTTCACGAGTTTCCGGAGGCTGTTTCCCATAGATTTGCATGGAATCGGTACGACACGACGAGAGTACTGGCTCAAAAGGTCCATAACTATAGATCCGATCGTTGGATCTCGCTCAAATTTTTTCCACGAGTTTCCGGAGGCTGTTTCCAATGGAGTTGCGTGGTATCGGTATGACACGTCTACGAGTTCGGTCGGGCAATTCCGCCGGCACGACCAGAATACCGGCTCAAAAGGTCCTTAACTATAGATCCGACCGTTAGATCGCGCTCAAAATTCATTCACGAGTTTCCGCAGACCGTTTCCCATGGAGTTGCGTGGAATCGGTACGACACGACTACGACATCCGGTCGGGCAATTCCACCGAGACGACCAGAATACCGGCTGAAAAGGTCCATAACCATAGATCCGAACGTTGGATGGCGCTCAAATTTCATTCACGAGTTTCCTCAGGTTGTTTCCCATGGAGTTGCGTGGAATCGGTAGGACACGACTACGACGTCCGGTCTGGCAATTCCACCGACACGACCAGAGTACCGGCTAAAAAAGTCTAGAACTATAGATGCGATCGTTGGATCTCGCTCAAATTTTGTTCACGAGTTTCCGGAGGCTGTTTCCCATAGATTTGCATGGAATCGGTACGACACGACGAGAGTACTGGCTCAAAAGGTCCATAACTATAGATCCGATCGTTGGATCTCGCTCAAATTTTTTCCACGAGTTTCCGGAGGCTGTTTCCAATGGAGTTGCGTGGTATCGGTATGACACGTCTACGAGTTCGGTCGGGCAATTCCGCCGGCACGACCAGAATACCGGCTCAAAAGGTCCTTAACTATAGATCCGACCGTTAGATCGCGCTCAAAATTCATTCACGAGTTTCCGCAGACCGTTTCCCATGGAGTTGCGTGGAATCGGTACGACACGACTACGACATCCGGTCGGGCAATTCCACCGAGACGACCAGAATACCGGCTGAAAAGGTCCATAACCATAGATCCGAACGTTGGATGGCGCTCAAATTTCATTCACGAGTTTCCTCAGGTTGTTTCCCATGGAGTTGCGTGGAATCGGTAGGACACGACTACGACGTCCGGTCTGGCAATTCCACCGACACGACCAGAGTACCGGCTAAAAAAGTCTAGAACTATAGATGCGATCGTTGGATCTCGCTCAAATTTTGTTCACGAGTTTCCGGAGGCTGTTTCCCATAGATTTGCATGGAATCGGTACGACACGACGAGAGTACTGGCTCAAAAGGTCCATAACTATAGATCCGATCGTTGGATCTCGCTCAAATTTTTTCCACGAGTTTCCGGAGGCTGTTTCCAATGGAGTTGCGTGGTATCGGTATGACACGTCTACGAGTTCGGTCGGGCAATTCCGCCGGCACGACCAGAATACCGGCTCAAAAGGTCCTTAACTATAGATCCGACCGTTAGATCGCGCTCAAAATTCATTCACGAGTTTCCGCAGACCGTTTCCCATGGAGTTGCGTGGAATCGGTACGACACGACTACGACATCCGGTCTGGCAATTCCACCGAGACGACCAGAATACCGGCTGAAAAGGTCCATAACCATAGATCCGAACGTTGGATGGCGCTCAAATTTCATTCACGAGTTTCCTCAGGTTGTTTCCCATGGAGTTGCGTGGAATCGGTAGGACACGACTACGACGTCCGGTCTGGCAATTCCACCGACACGACCAGAGTACCGGCTAAAAAAGTCTAGAACTATAGATGCGATCGTTGGATCTCGCTCAAATTTTGTTCACGAGTTTCCGGAGGCTGTTTCCCATAGATTTGCATGGAATCGGTACGACACGACGAGAGTACTGGCTCAAAAGGTCCATAACTATAGATCCGATCGTTGGATCTCGCTCAAATTTTTTCCACGAGTTTCCGGAGGCTGTTTCCAATGGAGTTGCGTGGTATCGGTATGACACGTCTACGAGTTCGGTCGGGCAATTCCGCCGGCACGACCAGAATACCGGCTCAAAAGGTCCTTAACTATAGATCCGACCGTTAGATCGCGCTCAAAATTCATTCACGAGTTTCCGCAGACCGTTTCCCATGGAGTTGCGTGGAATCGGTACGACACGACTACGACATCCGGTCGGGCAATTCCACCGAGACGACCAGAATACCGGCTGAAAAGGTCCATAACCATAGATCCGAACGTTGGATGGCGCTCAAATTTCATTCACGAGTTTCCTCAGGTTGTTTCCCATGGAGTTGCGTGGAATCGGTAGGACACGACTACGACGTCCGGTCTGGCAATTCCACCGACACGACCAGAGTACCGGCTAAAAAAGTCTAGAACTATAGATGCGATCGTTGGATCTCGCTCAATTTTGTTCACGAGTTTCCGGAGGCTGTTTCCCATAGATTTGCATGGAATCGGTACGACACGACGAGAGTACTGGCTCAAAAGGTCCATAACTATAGATCCGATCGTTGGATCTCGCTCAAATTTTTTCCACGAGTTTCCGGAGGCTGTTTCCAATGGAGTTGCGTGGTATCGGTATGACACGTCTACGAGTTCGGTCGGGCAATTCCGCCGACACGACCAGAATACCGGCTCAAAAGGTCCTTAACTATAGATCCGACCGTTAGATCGCGCTCAAAATTCATTCACGAGTTTCCGCAGACCGTTTCCCATGGAGTTGCGTGGAATCGGTACGACACGACTACGACATCCGGTCGGGCAATTCCACCGAGACGACCAGAATACCGGCTGAAAAGGTCCATAACCATAGATCCGAACGTTGGATGGCGCTCAAATTTCATTCACGAGTTTCCTCAGGTTGTTTCCCATGGAGTTGCGTGGAATCGGTAGGACACGACTACGACGTCCGGTCTAGCAATTCCACCGACACGACCAGAGTACCGGCTCAAAAAGTCTAGAACTATAGCTGCGATCGTTGGATCTCGCTCAAATTTTGTTCACGAGTTTCCGGAGGCTGTTTCCCATGGATTTGCGTGGAATCGGTACGACACGACGAGAGTACCGGCTCAAAAGGTCCATAACTATAGATCCGATCGTTGGATCTCGCTCAAATTTTTTCCACGAGTTTTCGAAGGCTGTTTACAATGGAGTTGCGTGGAATCGGTATGACACGTGTACGAGTTCGGTCGGGGAATTCCACCGAGACGACCAGAATACCGGATCAAAAGGTCCTTAACTATAGATCCGACCGTTAGATCACGCTCAAAATTCTTTCACGAGTTTCCGGAAGCTGTTTCCCATGGAGTTGCGTGGAATCAATACGACACGACGACGATGTCGGTTTTGTCCCTTCCACCGACACGACTAGAATACCGGCTCAAAAGGTCCATAACTATAGATCTGACCGTTGGATCGCGCTCAAATTTCATTCACGAATTTCCGCAGGCTATTTCCCATAGAGTTGCGTGGAATCGGTACGACACGACTACGACATCCTGTCTGGCCATTCCACCGCCTCGACTAGAATACCGGCTCAAAAGGTCCATAACTATAGATCCGATCGTTGGATCGCGCTCAAATTTCATTCACGAGTTTCCGGAGGCTGTTTCCCATGGAGTGGCGTGGAATCGGTAGGACACGACTACAACGTCCGGTCTGGCCATTCCATCGCCTCGACCAAAATACCGGCTCACACGGTCCATAACTATATATCCGACCGTTGGATCACGTTTAAATTTCATTCACGAGTTTCCAGAGGCTGTTTCCCATTGAGTGTCGTGGAATCGGTAGGACACGACTACAACGTCTGGTCGGGCAATTCCACCGAGACGACGAGAATACCGGCTGAAAAGGTCCATAACTATAGATCCGAACGTTGGATCGTGCTCAAATTTCATTCACGAGAGTCCGCATGCTGTTTCCCATGGAGTTGCGTGGAATCGGTAGGACACGACTACGACGTCCGGTCGGGCAATTCCGCCGACACGACCAGAATACCGGCTCAAAAGGTCTAGAACTATAGATCCGACCCTTGGATCTCGCTCAAATTTCATTCACGAGTTTCCGCAGGCTGTTTCCCATGGAGTTGCGTGGAATCGGTACGACACGACTACGACATCCTGTCTGGCAATTCCACCGACATGACCAGAATACCGGCTCAAAAGGTCCATAACTATAGATCCGACCGTTGGATCGCGCTCAAATTTCATTCACGAGTTTCCAGAGGCTGTTTCCCATGGAGTGGCGTGGAATCGGTAGGACAGGACTACAACGTCCGGTCGGGCAATTCCACCGAGACGACGAGAGTACCGGCTAAAAAAGTCTAGAACTATAGATGCGATCGTTGGATCTCGCTCAAATTTTGTTCACGAGTTTCCGGAGGCTGTTTCCCATGGATTTGCGTGGAATCGGTACGACACGACGAGAGTACTGGCTCAAAAGGTCCATAACTATAGATCCGATCGTTGGATCTCGCTCAAATTTTTTCCACGAGTTTCCGGAGGCTGTTTCCAATGGAGTAGCGTGGTATCGGTATGACACGTCTACGAGTTCGGTCGGGCAATTCCGCCGACACGACCAGAATACCGGCTCAAAAAGTCCTTAACTATAGATCCGACCGTTAGATCGCGCTCAAAATTCATTCACGAGTTTCCGCAGACCGTTTCCCATGGAGTTGCGTGGAATCGGTACGACACGACTACGACATCCGGTCGGGCAATTCCACCGAGACGACCAGAATACCGGCTGAAAAGGTCCATAACCATAGATTCGAACGTTGGATGGCGCTCAAATTTCATTCACGAGTTTCCTCAGGTTGTTTCCCATGGAGTTGCGTGGAATCGGTACGACACGACTACGACATCCTGTCTGGCAATTCCACCGACATGACCAGAATACCGGCTCAAAAGGTCCATAACTATAGATCCGACCGTTGGATCGCGCTCAAATTTCATTCACGAGTTTCCAGAGGCTGTTTCCCATGGAGTGGCGTGGAATCGGTAGGACACGACTACAACGTCCGGTCGGGCAATTCCACCGAGACGACGAGAGTACCGGCTAAAAAAGTCTAGAACTATAGATGCGATCGTTGGATCTCGCTCAAATTTTGTTCACGAGTTTCCGGAGGCTGTTTCCCATGGATTTGCGTGGAATCGGTACGACACGACGAGAGTACTGGCTCAAAAGGTCCATAACTATAGATCCGATCGTTGGATCTCGCTCAAATTTTTTCCACGAGTTTCCGGAGGCTGTTTCCAATGGAGTTGCGTGGTATCGGTATGACACGTCTACGAGTTCGGTCGGGCAATTCCGCCGACACGACCAGAATACCGGCTCAAAAGGTCCTTAACTATAGATCCGACCGTTAGATCGCGCTCAAAATTCATTCACGAGTTTCCGCAGACCGTTTCCCATGGAGTTGCGTGGAATCGGTACGACACGACTACGACATCCGGTCGGGCGATTCCACCGAGACGACCAGAATACCGGCTGAAAAGGTCCATAACCATAGATCCGAACGTTGGATGGCGCTCAAATTTCATTCACGAGTTTCCTCAGGTTGTTTCCCATGGAGTTGCGTGGAATCGGTAGGACACGACTACAACGTCCGGTCTGGCAATTCCACCGACACGACCAGCGTACCGGCTCAAAAAGTCTAGAACTATAGATGCGATCGTTGGATCTCGCTCAAATTTTGTTCACGAGTTTCCGGAGGCTGTTTCCCATAGATTTGCATGGAATCGGTACGACACGACGAGAGTACTGGCTCAAAAGGTCCATAACTATAGATCCGATCGTTGGATCTCGCTCAAATTTTGTTCACGAGTTTCCGGAGGCTGTTTCCCATGGATTTGCGTGGAATCGGTACGACACGACGAGAGTACCGGCTCAAAAGGTCCATAACTATAGATCCGATCGTTGGATCTCGCTCAAATTTTTTCCACGAGTTTTCGGAGGCTGTTTCCAATGGAGTTGCGTGGAATCGGTATGACACGTGTACGAGTTCGGTCGGGGAATTCCACCGAGACGACCAGAATACCGGATCAAAAGGTCCTTAACTATAGATCCGACCGTTAGATCACGCTCAAAATTCTTTCACGAGTTTCCGGAAGCTGTTTCCCATGGAGTTGCGTGGAATCAATACGACACGACGACGATGTCGGTTTTGTCCCTTCCACCGACACGACTAGAATACCGGCTCAAAAGGTCCATAACTATAGATCTGACCGTTGGATCGCGCTCAAATTTCATTCACGAATTTCCGCAGGCTATTTCCCATAGAGTTGCGTGGAATCGGTACGACACGACTACGACATCCTGTCTGGCCATTCCACCGCCTCGACTAGAATACCGGCTCAAAAGGTCCATAACTATAGATCCGATCGTTGGATCGCGCTCAAATTTCATTCACGAGTTTCCGGAGGCTGTTTCCCATGGAGTGGCGTGGAATCGGTAGGACACGACTACAACGTCCGGTCTGGCCATTCCATCGCCTCGACCAAAATACCGGCTCACACGGTCCATAACTATATATCCGACCGTTGGATCACACTTAAATTTCATTCACGAGTTTCCAGAGGCTGTTTCCCATTGAGTGTCGTGGAATCGGTAGGACACGACTACAACGTCTGGTCGGGCAATTCCACCGAGACGACGAGAATACCGGCTGAAAAGGTCCATAACTATAGATCCGAACGTTGGATCGTGCTCAAATTTCATTCACGAGAGTCCGCATGCTGTTTCCCATGGAGTTGCGTGGAATCGGTAGGACACGACTACGACGTCCGGTCGGGCAATTCCGCCGACACGACCAGAATACCGGCTCAAAAGGTCTAGAACTATAGATCCGACCCTTGGATCTCGCTCAAATTTCATTCACGAGTTTCCGCAGGCTGTTTCCCATGGAGTTGCGTGGAATCGGTACGACACGACTACGACATCCTGTCTGGCAATTCCACCGACATGACCAGAATACCGGCTCAAAAGGTCCATAACTATAGATCCGACCGTTGGATCGCGCTCAAATTTCATTCACGAGTTTCCAGAGGCTGTTTCCCATGGAGTGGCGTGGAATCGGTAGGACAGGACTACAACGTCCGGTCGGGCAATTCCACCGAGACGACGAGAGTACCGGCTAAAAAAGTCTAGAACTATAGATGCGATCGTTGGATCTCGCTCAAATTTTGTTCACGAGTTTCCGGAGGCTGTTTCCCATGGATTTGCGTGGAATCGGTACGACACGACGAGAGTACTGGCTCAAAAGGTCCATAACTATAGATCCGATCGTTGGATCTCGCTCAAATTTTTTCCACGAGTTTCCGGAGGCTGTTTCCAATGGAGTAGCGTGGTATCGGTATGACACGTCTACGAGTTCGGTCGGGCAATTCCGCCGACACGACCAGAATACCGGCTCAAAAAGTCCTTAACTATAGATCCGACCGTTAGATCGCGCTCAAAATTCATTCACGAGTTTCCGCAGACCGTTTCCCATGGAGTTGCGTGGAATCGGTACGACACGACTACGACATCCGGTCGGGCAATTCCACCGAGACGACCAGAATACCGGCTGAAAAGGTCCATAACCATAGATTCGAACGTTGGATGGCGCTCAAATTTCATTCACGAGTTTCCTCAGGTTGTTTCCCATGGAGTTGCGTGGAATCGGTACGACACGACTACGACATCCTGTCTGGCAATTCCACCGACATGACCAGAATACCGGCTCAAAAGGTCCATAACTATAGATCCGACCGTTGGATCGCGCTCAAATTTCATTCACGAGTTTCCAGAGGCTGTTTCCCATGGAGTGGCGTGGAATCGGTAGGACACGACTACAACGTCCGGTCGGGCAATTCCACCGAGACGACGAGAGTACCGGCTAAAAAAGTCTAGAACTATAGATGCGATCGTTGGATCTCGCTCAAATTTTGTTCACGAGTTTCCGGAGGCTGTTTCCCATGGATTTGCGTGGAATCGGTACGACACGACGAGAGTACTGGCTCAAAAGGTCCATAACTATAGATCCGATCGTTGGATCTCGCTCAAATTTTTTCCACGAGTTTCCGGAGGCTGTTTCCAATGGAGTTGCGTGGTATCGGTATGACACGTCTACGAGTTCGGTCGGGCAATTCCGCCGACACGACCAGAATACCGGCTCAAAAGGTCCTTAACTATAGATCCGACCGTTAGATCGCGCTCAAAATTCATTCACGAGTTTCCGCAGACCGTTTCCCATGGAGTTGCGTGGAATCGGTACGACACGACTACGACATCCGGTCGGGCGATTCCACCGAGACGACCAGAATACCGGCTGAAAAGGTCCATAACCATAGATCCGAACGTTGGATGGCGCTCAAATTTCATTCACGAGTTTCCTCAGGTTGTTTCCCATGGAGTTGCGTGGAATCGGTAGGACACGACTACAACGTCCGGTCTGGCAATTCCACCGACACGACCAGCGTACCGGCTCAAAAAGTCTAGAACTATAGATGCGATCGTTGGATCTCGCTCAAATTTTGTTCACGAGTTTCCGGAGGCTGTTTCCCATAGATTTGCATGGAATCGGTACGACACGACGAGAGTACTGGCTCAAAAGGTCCATAACTATAGATCCGATCGTTGGATCTCGCTCAAATTTTGTTCACGAGTTTCCGGAGGCTGTTTCCCATGGATTTGCGTGGAATCGGTACGACACGACGAGAGTACCGGCTCAAAAGGTCCATAACTATAGATCCGATCGTTGGATCTCGCTCAAATTTTTTCCACGAGTTTTCGGAGGCTGTTTCCAATGGAGTTGCGTGGAATCGGTATGACACGTGTACGAGTTCGGTCGGGGAATTCCACCGAGACGACCAGAATACCGGATCAAAAGGTCCTTAACTATAGATCCGACCGTTAGATCACGCTCAAAATTCTTTCACGAGTTTCCGGAAGCTGTTTCCCATGGAGTTGCGTGGAATCAATACGACACGACGACGATGTCGGTTTTGTCCCTTCCACCGACACGACTAGAATACCGGCTCAAAAGGTCCATAACTATAGATCTGACCGTTGGATCGCGCTCAAATTTCATTCACGAATTTCCGCAGGCTATTTCCCATAGAGTTGCGTGGAATCGGTACGACACGACTACGACATCCTGTCTGGCCATTCCACCGCCTCGACTAGAATACCGGCTCAAAAGGTCCATAACTATAGATCCGATCGTTGGATCGCGCTCAAATTTCATTCACGAGTTTCCGGAGGCTGTTTCCCATGGAGTGGCGTGGAATCGGTAGGACACGACTACAACGTCCGGTCTGGCCATTCCATCGCCTCGACCAAAATACCGGCTCACACGGTCCATAACTATATATCCGACCGTTGGATCACACTTAAATTTCATTCACGAGTTTCCAGAGGCTGTTTCCCATTGAGTGTCGTGGAATCGGTAGGACACGACTACAACGTCTGGTCGGGCAATTCCACCGAGACGACGAGAATACCGGCTGAAAAGGTCCATAACTATAGATCCGAACGTTGGATCGTGCTCAAATTTCATTCACGAGAGTCCGCATGCTGTTTCCCATGGAGTTGCGTGGAATCGGTAGGACACGACTACGACGTCCGGTCGGGCAATTCCGCCGACACGACCAGAATACCGGCTCAAAAGGTCTAGAACTATAGATCCGACCCTTGGATCTCGCTCAAATTTCATTCACGAGTTTCCGCAGGCTGTTTCCCATGGAGTTGCGTGGAATCGGTACGACACGACTACGACATCCTGTCTGGCAATTCCACCGACATGACCAGAATACCGGCTCAAAAGGTCCATAACTATAGATCCGACCGTTGGATCGCGCTCAAATTTCATTCACGAGTTTCCAGAGGCTGTTTCCCATGGAGTGGCGTGGAATCGGTAGGACAGGACTACAACGTCCGGTCGGGCAATTCCACCGAGACGACGAGAGTACCGGCTAAAAAAGTCTAGAACTATAGATGCGATCGTTGGATCTCGCTCAAATTTTGTTCACGAGTTTCCGGAGGCTGTTTCCCATGGATTTGCGTGGAATCGGTACGACACGACGAGAGTACTGGCTCAAAAGGTCCATAACTATAGATCCGATCGTTGGATCTCGCTCAAATTTTTTCCACGAGTTTCCGGAGGCTGTTTCCAATGGAGTAGCGTGGTATCGGTATGACACGTCTACGAGTTCGGTCGGGCAATTCCGCCGACACGACCAGAATACCGGCTCAAAAAGTCCTTAACTATAGATCCGACCGTTAGATCGCGCTCAAAATTCATTCACGAGTTTCCGCAGACCGTTTCCCATGGAGTTGCGTGGAATCGGTACGACACGACTACGACATCCGGTCGGGCAATTCCACCGAGACGACCAGAATACCGGCTGAAAAGGTCCATAACCATAGATTCGAACGTTGGATGGCGCTCAAATTTCATTCACGAGTTTCCTCAGGTTGTTTCCCATGGAGTTGCGTGGAATCGGTACGACACGACTACGACATCCTGTCTGGCAATTCCACCGACATGACCAGAATACCGGCTCAAAAGGTCCATAACTATAGATCCGACCGTTGGATCGCGCTCAAATTTCATTCACGAGTTTCCAGAGGCTGTTTCCCATGGAGTGGCGTGGAATCGGTAGGACACGACTACAACGTCCGGTCGGGCAATTCCACCGAGACGACGAGAGTACCGGCTAAAAAAGTCTAGAACTATAGATGCGATCGTTGGATCTCGCTCAAATTTTGTTCACGAGTTTCCGGAGGCTGTTTCCCATGGATTTGCGTGGAATCGGTACGACACGACGAGAGTACTGGCTCAAAAGGTCCATAACTATAGATCCGATCGTTGGATCTCGCTCAAATTTTTTCCACGAGTTTCCGGAGGCTGTTTCCAATGGAGTTGCGTGGTATCGGTATGACACGTCTACGAGTTCGGTCGGGCAATTCCGCCGACACGACCAGAATACCGGCTCAAAAGGTCCTTAACTATAGATCCGACCGTTAGATCGCGCTCAAAATTCATTCACGAGTTTCCGCAGACCGTTTCCCATGGAGTTGCGTGGAATCGGTACGACACGACTACGACATCCGGTCGGGCAATTCCACCGAGACGACCAGAATACCGGCTGAAAAGGTCCATAACCATAGATCCGAACGTTGGATGGCGCTCAAATTTCATTCACGAGTTTCCTCAGGTTGTTTCCCATGGAGTTGCGTGGAATCGGTAGGACACGACTACAACGTCCGGTCTGGCAATTCCACCGACACGACCAGCGTACCGGCTCAAAAAGTCTAGAACTATAGATGCGATCGTTGGATCTCGCTCAAATTTTGTTCACGAGTTTCCGGAGGCTGTTTCCCATAGATTTGCATGGAATCGGTACGACACGACGAGAGTACTGGCTCAAAAGGTCCATAACTATAGATCCGATCGTTGGATCTCGCTCAAATTTTGTTCACGAGTTTCCGGAGGCTGTTTCCCATGGATTTGCGTGGAATCGGTACGACACGACGAGAGTACCGGCTCAAAAGGTCCATAACTATAGATCCGATCGTTGGATCTCGCTCAAATTTTTTCCACGAGTTTTCGGAGGCTGTTTCCAATGGAGTTGCGTGGAATCGGTATGACACGTGTACGAGTTCGGTCGGGGAATTCCACCGAGACGACCAGAATACCGGATCAAAAGGTCCTTAACTATAGATCCGACCATTAGATCACGCTCAAAATTCTTTCACGAGTTTCCGGAAGCTGTTTCCCATGGAGTTGCGTGGAATCAATACGACACGACGACGATGTCGGTTTTGTCCCTTCCACCGACACGACTAGAATACCGGCTCAAAAGGTCCATAACTATAGATCTGACCGTTGGATCGCGCTCAAATTTCATTCACGAATTTCCGCAGGCTATTTCCCATAGAGTTGCGTGGAATCGGTACGACACGACTACGACATCCTGTCTGGCCATTCCACCGCCTCGACTAGAATACCGGCTCAAAAGGTCCATAACTATAGATCCGATCGTTGGATCGCGCTCAAATTTCATTCACGAGTTTCCGGAGGCTGTTTCCCATGGAGTGGCGTGGAATCGGTAGGACACGACTACAACGTCCGGTCTGGCCATTCCATCGCCTCGACCAAAATACCGGCTCACACGGTCCATAACTATATATCCGACCGTTGGATCACACTTAAATTTCATTCACGAGTTTCCAGAGGCTGTTTCCCATTGAGTGTCGTGGAATCGGTAGGACACGACTACAACGTCTGGTCGGGCAATTCCACCGAGACGACGAGAATACCGGCTGAAAAGGTCCATAACTATAGATCCGAACGTTGGATCGTGCTCAAATTTCATTCACGAGAGTCCGCATGCTGTTTCCCATGGAGTTGCGTGGAATCGGTAGGACACGACTACGACGTCCGGTCGGGCAATTCCGCCGACACGACCAGAATACCGGCTCAAAAGGTCTAGAACTATAGATCCGACCCTTGGATCTCGCTCAAATTTCATTCACGAGTTTCCGCAGGCTGTTTCCCATGGAGTTGCGTGGAATCGGTACGACACGACTACGACATCCTGTCTGGCAATTCCACCGACATGACCAGAATACCGGCTCAAAAGGTCCATAACTATAGATCCGACCGTTGGATCGCGCTCAAATTTCATTCACGAGTTTCCAGAGGCTGTTTCCCATGGAGTGGCGTGGAATCGGTAGGACAGGACTACAACGTCCGGTCGGGCAATTCCACCGAGACGACGAGAGTACCGGCTAAAAAAGTATAGAACTATAGATGCGATCGTTGGATCTCGCTCAAATTTTGTTCACGAGTTTCCGGAGGCTGTTTCCCATGGATTTGCGTGGAATCGGTACGACACGACGAGAGTACTGGCTCAAAAGGTCCATAACTATAGATCCGATCGTTGGATCTCGCTCAAATTTTTTCCACGAGTTTCCGGAGGCTGTTTCCAATGGAGTTGCGTGGTATCGGTATGACACGTCTACGAGTTCGGTCGGGCAATTCCGCCGACACGACCAGAATACCGGCTCAAAAGGTCCTTAACTATAGATCCGACCGTTAGATCGCGCTCAAAATTCATTCACGAGTTTCCGCAGACCGTTTCCCATGGAGTTGCGTGGAATCGGTACGACACGACTACGACATCTGGTCGGGCAATTCCACCGAGACGACCAGAATACCGGCTGAAAAGGTCCATAACCATAGATTCGAACGTTGGATGGCGCTCAAATTTCATTCACGAGTTTCCTCAGGTTGTTTCCCATGGAGTTGCGTGGAATCGGTACGACACGACTACGACATCCTGTCTGGCAATTCCACCGACATGACCAGAATACCGGCTCAAAAGGTCCATAACTATAGATCCGACCGTTGGATCGCGCTCAAATTTCATTCACGAGTTTCCAGAGGCTGTTTCCCATGGAGTGGCGTGGAATCGGTAGGACACGACTACAACGTCCGGTCGGGCAATTCCACCGAGACGACGAGAGTACCGGCTAAAAAAGTCTAGAACTATAGATGCGATCGTTGGATCTCGCTCAAATTTTGTTCACGAGTTTCCGGAGGCTGTTTCCCATGGATTTGCGTGGAATCGGTACGACACGACGAGAGTACTGGCTCAAAAGGTCCATAACTATAGATCCGATCGTTGGATCTCGCTCAAATTTTTTCCACGAGTTTCCGGAGGCTGTTTCCAATGGAGTTGCGTGGTATCGGTATGACACGTCTACGAGTTCGGTCGGGCAATTCCGCCGACACGACCAGAATACCGGCTCAAAAGGTCCTTAACTATAGATCCGACCGTTAGATCGCGCTCAAAATTCATTCACGAGTTTCCGCAGACCGTTTCCCATGGAGTTGCGTGGAATCGGTACGACACGACTACGACATCCGGTCGGGCAATTCCACCGAGACGACCAGAATACCGGCTGAAAAGGTCCATAACCATAGATCCGAACGTTGGATGGCGCTCAAATTTCATTCACGAGTTTCCTCAGGTTGTTTCCCATGGAGTTGCGTGGAATCGGTAGGACACGACTACAACGTCCGGTCTGGCAATTCCACCGACACGACCAGCGTACCGGCTCAAAAAGTCTAGAACTATAGATGCGATCGTTGGATCTCGCTCAAATTTTGTTCACGAGTTTCCGGAGGCTGTTTCCCATAGATTTGCATGGAATCGGTACGACACGACGAGAGTACTGGCTCAAAAGGTCCATAACTATAGATCCGATCGTTGGATCTCGCTCAAATTTTGTTCACGAGTTTCCGGAGGCTGTTTCCCATGGATTTGCGTGGAATCGGTACGACACGACGAGAGTACCGGCTCAAAAGGTCCATAACTATAGATCCGATCGTTGGATCTCGCTCAAATTTTTTCCACGAGTTTTCGGAGGCTGTTTCCAATGGAGTTGCGTGGAATCGGTATGACACGTGTACGAGTTCGGTCGGGGAATTCCACCGAGACGACCAGAATACCGGATCAAAAGGTCCTTAACTATAGATCCGACCGTTAGATCACGCTCAAAATTCTTTCACGAGTTTCCGGAAGCTGTTTCCCATGGAGTTGCGTGGAATCAATACGACACGACGACGATGTCGGTTTTGTCCCTTCCACCGACACGACTAGAATACCGGCTCAAAAGGTCCATAACTATAGATCTGACCGTTGGATCGCGCTCAAATTTCATTCACGAATTTCCGCAGGCTATTTCCCATAGAGTTGCGTGGAATCGGTACGACACGACTACGACATCCTGTCTGGCCATTCCACCGCCTCGACTAGAATACCGGCTCAAAAGGTCCATAACTATAGATCCGATCGTTGGATCGCGCTCAAATTTCATTCACGAGTTTCCGGAGGCTGTTTCCCATGGAGTGGCGTGGAATCGGTAGGACACGACTACAACGTCCGGTCTGGCCATTCCATCGCCTCGACCAAAATACCGGCTCACACGGTCCATAACTATATATCCGACCGTTGGATCACACTTAAATTTCATTCACGAGTTTCCAGAGGCTGTTTCCCATTGAGTGTCGTGGAATCGGTAGGACACGACTACAACGTCTGGTCGGGCAATTCCACCGAGACGACGAGAATACCGGCTGAAAAGGTCCATAACTATAGATCCGAACGTTGGATCGTGCTCAAATTTCATTCACGAGAGTCCGCATGCTGTTTCCCATGGAGTTGCGTGGAATCGGTAGGACACGACTACGACGTCCGGTCGGGCAATTCCGCCGACACGACCAGAATACCGGCTCAAAAGGTCTAGAACTATAGATCCGACCCTTGGATCTCGCTCAAATTTCATTCACGAGTTTCCGCAGGCTGTTTCCCATGGAGTTGCGTGGAATCGGTACGACACGACTACGACATCCTGTCTGGCAATTCCACCGACATGACCAGAATACCGGCTCAAAAGGTCCATAACTATAGATCCGACCGTTGGATCGCGCTCAAATTTCATTCACGAGTTTCCAGAGGCTGTTTCCCATGGAGTGGCGTGGAATCGGTAGGACAGGACTACAACGTCCGGTCGGGCAATTCCACCGAGACGACGAGAGTACCGGCTAAAAAAGTATAGAACTATAGATGCGATCGTTGGATCTCGCTCAAATTTTGTTCACGAGTTTCCGGAGGCTGTTTCCCATGGATTTGCGTGGAATCGGTACGACACGACGAGAGTACTGGCTCAAAAGGTCCATAACTATAGATCCGATCGTTGGATCTCGCTCAAATTTTTTCCACGAGTTTCCGGAGGCTGTTTCCAATGGAGTTGCGTGGTATCGGTATGACACGTCTACGAGTTCGGTCGGGCAATTCCGCCGACACGACCAGAATACCGGCTCAAAAGGTCCTTAACTATAGATCCGACCGTTAGATCGCGCTCAAAATTCATTCACGAGTTTCCGCAGACCGTTTCCCATGGAGTTGCGTGGAATCGGTACGACACGACTACGACATCCGGTCGGGCAATTCCACCGAGACGACCAGAATACCGGCTGAAAAGGTCCATAACCATAGATTCGAACGTTGGATGGCGCTCAAATTTCATTCACGAGTTTCCTCAGGTTGTTTCCCATGGAGTTGCGTGGAATCGGTACGACACGACTACGACATCCTGTCTGGCAATTCCACCGACATGACCAGAATACCGGCTCAAAAGGTCCATAACTATAGATCCGACCGTTGGATCGCGCTCAAATTTCATTCACGAGTTTCCAGAGGCTGTTTCCCATGGAGTGGCGTGGAATCGGTAGGACACGACTACAACGTCCGGTCGGGCAATTCCACCGAGACGACGAGAGTACCGGCTAAAAAAGTCTAGAACTATAGATGCGATCGTTGGATCTCGCTCAAATTTTGTTCACGAGTTTCCGGAGGCTGTTTCCCATGGATTTGCGTGGAATCGGTACGACACGACGAGAGTACTGGCTCAAAAGGTCCATAACTATAGATCCGATCGTTGGATCTCGCTCAAATTTTTTCCACGAGTTTCCGGAGGCTGTTTCCAATGGAGTTGCGTGGTATCGGTATGACACGTCTACGAGTTCGGTCGGGCAATTCCGCCGACCCGACCAGAATACCGGCTCAAAAGGTCCTTAACTATAGATCCGACCGTTAGATCGCGCTCAAAATTCATTCACGAGTTTCCGCAGACCGTTTCCCATGGAGTTGCGTGGAATCGGTACGACACGACTACGACATCCGGTCGGGCAATTCCACCGAGACGACCAGAATACCGGCTGAAAAGGTCCATAACCATAGATCCGAACGTTGGATGGCGCTCAAATTTCATTCACGAGTTTCCTCAGGTTGTTTCCCATGGAGTTGCGTGGAATCGGTAGGACACGACTACGACGTCCGGTCTGGCAATTCCACCGACACGACCAGCGTACCGGCTCAAAAAGTCTAGAACTATAGCTTCGATCGTTGGATCTCGCTCAAATTTTGTTCACGAGTTTCCGGAGGCTGTTTCCCATGGATTTGCGTGGAATCGGTACGACACGACGAGAGTACCGGCTCAAAAGGTCCATAACTATAGATCCGATCGTTGGATCTCGCTCAAATTTTTTCCACGAGTTTTCGGAGGCTGTTTCCAATGGAGTTGCGTGGAATCGGTATGACACGTCTACGAGTTCGGTCGGGGAATTCCACCGAGACGACCAGAATACCGGATCAAAAGGTCCTTAACTATAGATCCGACCGTTAGATCACGCTCAAAATTCTTTCACGAGTTTCCGGAAGCTATTTCCCATGGAGTTGCGTGGAATCAATACGACACGACGACGATGTCGGTTTTGTCCCTTCCGCGGACACGACTAGAATACCGGCTCAAAAGGTCCATAACTATAGATCTGACCGTTGGATCGCGCTCAAATTTCATTCACGAGTTTCCGCAGGCTGTTTCCCATAGAGTTGCGTGGAATCGGTACGACACGACTACGACATCCTGTCTGGCCATTCCACCGCCTCGACCAGAATACCGGCTCAAAAGGTCCATAACTATAGATCCGACCATTGGATCGCGCTCAAATTTCATTCACGAGTTTCCGGAGGCTGTTTCCCATGGAGTGGCGTGGAATTGGTAGGACACGACTACAACGTCCGGTCGGGCAATTCCACCGAGACGACCAGAATACCGGCTGAAAAGGTCCATAACTATAGATCCGAACGTGTGATCGCGCTCAATTTTCATTCACGAGTTTTCGCAAGCTGGTTCCCATGGAGTTGCGTGGAATCGGTAGGACACGACTATGACATCCTGTATGGCCATTCCACCGCCTCGACCAGAATACCGGCTCAAAAGGTCCATAACTATAGATCCGATCGTTGGATCGCGCTCAAATTTCATTCACGAGTTTCCGGAGGCTGTTTCCCATGGAGTGGCATGGAATCGGTAGGACACGACTACAACGTCCGGTCTGGCCATTCCATCGCCTCGATCAAAATACCGGCTCAAACGGTCCATAACTATAGATCCGACCGTTGGATCACGCTTAAATTTCATTCACGAGTTTCCAGAGGCTGTTTCCCATGGAGTGTCGTGGAATCGGTAGGACACGACTACAACGTCTGGTCGGGCAATTCCACCGAGACGACGAGAATACCGGCTGAAAAGGTCCATAACTATAGATCCGAACGTTGGATCGTGCTCAAATTTCATTCACGAGAGTCCGCATGCTGTTTCCCATGGAGTTGCGTGGAATCGGTAGGACACGACTACGACGTCCGGTCGGGAAATTCCGCCGACACGACCAGAATACCGGCTCAAAAGGTCCATAACTATAGATCCGACCGCTGGATCGCGCTTAAATTTCATTCACGAGTTTCCGCAGGCTGTTTCCCATGGAGTTGCGTGGAATCGGTACGACACGACTACGACATCCTGTCTGGCAATTCCACCGACATGACCAGAATACCGGCTCAAAAGGTCCATAACTATAGATCCGACCATTGGATCGCGCTCAAATTTCATTCACGAGTTTCCGGAGGCTGTTTCCCATGGAGTGGCGTGGAATTGGTAGGACACGACTACAACGTCCGGTCGGGCAATTCCACCGAGACGACCAGAATACCGGCTGAAAAGGTCCATAACTATAGATCCGAACGTGTGATCGCGCTCAATTTTCATTCACGAGTTTCCGCAAGCTGGTTCCCATGGAGTTGCGTGGATCGGTAGGACACGACTATGACATCCTGTATGGCCATTCCACCGCCTCGACCAGAATACCGGCTCAAAAGGTCCATAACTATAGATCCGATCGTTGGATCGCGCTCAAATTTCATTCACGAGTTTCCGGAGGCTGTTTCCCATGGAGTGGCGTGGAATCGGTAGGACACGACTACAACGTCCGGTCTGGCCATTCCACCGCCTCGACCAAAATACCGGCTCAAACGGTCCATAACTATAGATCCGACCGCTGGATCACGCTTAAATTTCATTCACGAGTTTCCAGAGGCTGTTTCCCATTGAGTGTCGTGGAATCGGTAGGACACGACTACGACATCCTGTCTGGCCATTCCACCGCCTCGACCAGAATACCGGCTCAAAAGGTCCATAACTATAGATCCGATTGTTGGATCGCGCTCAAATTTCATTCGAGAGTTTTCGGAGGCTGTTTCCCATGGAGTGGCGTGGAATCGGTAGGACACGACTACAACGTCCGGTCTGGCCATTCCACCGCCTCGACCAAAATACCGGCTCAAACGGTCCATAACTATAGATCCGACCGTTAGATCGCGCCCAAAATTCATTCACGAGTTTCCGCAGACCGTTTCCCATGGAGTTGCGTGGAATTGGTACGACACGACTACGAGATCCGGTCGGGCAATTCCACCGAGACGACCAGAATACCGGCTGAAAAGGTCGATAACTATAGATCCGAACGTTGGATCGTGCTCAAATTTCATTCACGAGAGTCCGCATGCTGTTTCCCATGGAGTTGCATGGAATCGGTAGGACACGACTACGACGTCCGGTCGGGCAATTCCACCGACAAGACTAGAATACCGGCTCAAAAGGTCTAGAACTATAGATCCGACCGTTGGATCGCGCTCAAATTTCATTCACGAGTTTCCGCAGGCTGTTTCCCATGGAGTTGTGTGGAATCGGTACGACACGACTACGACATCCTGTCTGGCCATTCCACCGCCTCGACCAGAATACCGGCTGAAAAGGTCCATAACTATAGATCCGAACGTGTGATCGCGCTCAATTTTCATTCACGAGTTTCCGCAAGCTTGTTCCCATGGAGTTGCGTGGATCGGTAGGACACGACTATGACATCCTGTATGGCCATTCCACCGCCTCGACCAGAATACCGGCTCAAAAGGTCCATAACTATAGATCCGATCGTTGGATCGCGCTCAAATTTCATTCACGAGTTTCCGGAGGCTGTTTCCCATGGAGTGGCGTGGAATCGGTAGGACACGACTACAACGTCCGGTCTGGCCATTCCACCGCCTCGACCAAAATACCGGCTCAAACGGTCCATAACTATAGATCCGACCGCTGGATCACGCTTCAATTTCATTCACGAGTTTCCAGAGGCTGTTTCCCATTGAGTGTCGTGGAATCGGTAGGACACGACTACGACATCCTGTCTGGCCATTCCACCGCCTCGACCAGAATACCGGCTCAAAAGGTCCATAACTATAGATCCGATTCTTGGATCGCGCTCAAATTTCATTCGAGAGTTTTCGGAGGCTGTTTCCCATGGAGTGGCGTGGAATCGGTAGGACACGACTACAACGTCCGGTCTGGCCGTTCCACCGCCTCGACCAAAATACCGGCTCAAACGGTCCATAACTATAGATCCGACCGTTAGATCGCGCCCAAAATTCATTCACGAGTTTCCGCAGACCGTTTCCCATGGAGTTGCGTGGAATCGGTAGGACACGACTACAACATCCGGTCGGGCAATTCCACCGAGACGACCAGAATACCGGCTGAAAAGGTCCATAACTATAGATCCGAACGTGTGATCGCGCTCAATTTTCATTCACGAGTTTCCGCAAGCTGGTTCCCATGGAGTTGCGTGGATCGGTAGGACACGACTATGACATCCTGTATGGCCATTCCACCGCCTCGACCAGAATACCGGCTCAAAAGGTCCATAACTATAGATCCGATCGTTGGATCGCGCTCAAATTTCATTCACGAGTTTCCGGAGGCTGTTTCCCATGGAGTGGCGTGGAATCGGTAGGACACGACTACAACGTCCGGTCTGGCCATTCCACCGCCTCGACCAAAATACCGGCTCAAACGGTCCATAACTATAGATCCGACCGCTGGATCACGCTTAAATTTCATTCACGAGTTTCCAGAGGCTGTTTCCCATTGAGTGTCGTGGAATCGGTAGGACACGACTACGACATCCTGTCTGGCCATTCCACCGCCTCGACCAGAATACCGGCTCAAAAGGTCCATAACTATAGATCCGATTGTTGGATCGCGCTCAAATTTCATTCGAGAGTTTTCGGAGGCTGTTTCCCATGGAGTGGCGTGGAATCGGTAGGACACGACTACAACGTCCGGTCTGGCCATTCCACCGCCTCGACCAAAATACCGGCTCAAACGGTCCATAACTATAGATCCGACCGCTGGATCACGCTTAAATTTCATTCACGAGTTTCCAGAGGCTGTTTCCCATTGAGTGTCGTGGAATCGGTAGGACACGACTACGACATCCTGTCTGGCCATTCCACCGCCTCGACCAGAATACCGGCTCAAAAGGTCCATAACTATAGATCCGATTGTTGGATCGTGCTCAAATTTCATTCACGAGAGTCCGCATGCTGTTTCCCATGGAGTTGCGTGGAATCGGTAGGACACGACTACGACGTCCGGTCGGGCAATTCCGCCGACACGACCAGAATACCGGCTCAAAAGGTCTAGAACTATAGATCTGACCGTTGGATCGCGCTCAAATTTCATTCACGAGTTTCCGCAGGCTGTTTCCCATGGAGTTGCGTGGAATCGGTAGGACACGACTACAACGTCTGGTCGGGCAATTCCACCGAGACGACGAGAATACCGGCTGAAAAGGTCCATAACTATAGATCCGAACGTTGGATCGTGCTCAAATTTCATTCACGAGAGTCCGCATGCTGTTTCCCATGGAGTTGCGTGGAATCGGTACGACACGACTACGACATCCTGTCTGGCCATTCCACCGCCTCGACCAGAATACCGGCTCAAAAGGTCCATAACTATAGATCCGACCGCTGGATCGCGCTTAAATTTCATTCACGAGTTTTCGCAGGCTGTTTCCCATAGAGTTGCGTGGAATCGGTACGACACGACTACGACATCCTGTCTGGCAATTCCACCGACATGACCAGAATACCGGCTCAAAAGGTCTAGAACTATAGATCCGACCGTTGGATCGCGCTCAAATTTCATTCACGAGTTTCCGCAGGCTGTTTCCCATGGAGTTGCGTGGAATCGGTACGACACGACTACGACATCCTGTCTGGCCATTCCACCGCCTCGACCAGAATACCGGCTCAAAAGGTCCATAACTATAGATCCGACCGCTGGATCGCGCTTAAATTTCATTCACGAGTTTTCGCAGGCTGTTTCCCATAGAGTTGCGTGGAATCGGTACGACACGACTACGACATCCTGTCTGGCAATTCCACCGACATGACCAGAATACCGGCTCAAAAGGTCCATAACTATAGATCCGACCGTTGAATCGCGCTCAAATTTCATTCACGAGTTTCCAGAGGCTGTTTCCCATGGAGTGGCGTGGAATCGGTAGGACACGACTACAACGTCCGGTCGGGCAATTCCACCGAGACGACGAGAGTACCGGCTAAAAAAGTCTAGAACTATAGATGCGATCGTTGGATCTCGCTCAAATTTTGTTCACGAGTTTTCGGAGGCTGTTTCCCATAGATTTGCATGGAATCGGTACGACACGACGAGAGTACTGGCTCAAAAGGTCCATAACTATAGATCCGATCGTTGGATCCGAGTTTCCGGAGGCTGTTTCCAATGGAGTTGCGTGGTATCGGTATGACACGTCTACGAGTTCGGTCGGGGAATTCCACCGAGACGACCAGAATACCAGCTCAAAAGGTCCTTAACTATAGATCCAACCGTTAGATCGCGCTCAAAATTCTTCACGAGTTTCCGGAAGCTGTTTCCCATGGAGTTGCGTGGAATCAATTCGATACGACGACGATGTCCGTTTTGTCCCTTCCGCCGACACGACTAGAATACCGGCTCAAAAGGTCCATAACTATAGATCCGACCGTTGGGTCGCCCTCAAATGTTTTTCATGAGTTTCTGTAGTCTGTTTCCCAAGGAGTTGTGTGGAATCGGTACGACACGACGATGACATCCGGTCGGGCAATTCCACCGAATCGACCAGAATACCGGTTAAAAAGGTCCATAACTATAGATCCGACCGTTGGATCGCGCCGAAACGTTTTTCGCGAGTTTTCATAGGTTGTTTTCCATGGAGTTACGTGGAATCGGTACGACACGACGACGATGTTCGGTCGGGCAATTCCATCGAGACGACCAGAATACCGGCTTAAAAGGTCCATAACTATAGATCCGACTATTGGATCGCACTCAAATTTTGTTCACGAGTTTCCGGAGTCTGTTTCATACGGAGTTGCGTGGAAGCGGTACGACACAACTACGACGTCCGGTCTGGCAATTCCACCGACACGACGACGACATTCCGTAGGTCCCTTTTACCGACAGTACCAGCATACTGGCTCAAAAGGTCCATAACTATAGATCCGACCGTTGGATCGCGCTGAAACTTTTTTCACGAGTTTTCGTAGGCTGTTTTTCATGGAGTTGCATGGAATCGGTACGACACGACTACGACGTCCGGTCTGGCAATTCCACCGACACGACCAGAGTACCGGCTCAAAAAGTCTAGAACTATAGCTTCGATCGTTGGATCTCGCTCAAATTTTGTTCACGAGTTTCCAGAGGCTGTTTCCCATGGATTTGCGTGGAATCGGTACGACACGACGAGAGTACCAGCTCAAAAGGTCCATAACTATAGATCCGATCGTTGGATCTCGCTCAAATGTTTTCCACGAGTTTTCGGAGGCTGTTTCCAATGGAGTTGCGTGGAATCGGTATGACACGTCTACGAGTTCGGTCGGGGAATTCCACCGAGACGACCAGAATACCGGATCAAAAGGTCCTTAACTATAGATCCGACCGTTAGATCACGCTCAAAATTCTTTCACGAGTTTCCGGAAGCTGTTTCCCATGGAGATGCGTGGAATCAATACGACACGACGACGATGTCGGTTTTGTCCCTTCCGCCGACACGACTAGAATACCGGCTCAAAAGTTCCATAACTATAGATCTGACCGTTGGATCGCGCTCAAATTTCATTCACGAGTTTCCGCAGGCTGTTTTCCATAGAGTTGCGTGGAATCGGTACGACACGACTACGACATCCTGTCTGGCCATTCCACCGCCTCGACCAGAATACCGGCTCAAAAGGTCCATAACTATAGATCCGACCATTGGATCGCGCTCAAATTTCATTCACGAGTTTCCGGAGGCTGTTTCCCATGGAGTGGCGTGGAATTGGTAGGACACGACTACAACATCCGGTCGGGCAATTCCACCGAGACGACCAGAATACCGGCTGAAAAGGTCCATAACTATAGATCCGAACGTGTGATCGCGCTCAATTTTCATTCACGAGTTTCCGCAAGCTGGTTCCCATGGAGTTGCGTGGAATCGGTAGGACACGACTATGACATCCTGTATGGCCATTCCACCGCCTCGACCAGAATACCGGCTCAAAAGGTCCATAATTATAGATCCGATCGTTGGATCGCGCTCAAATTTCATTCACGAGTTTCCGGAGGCTGTTTCCCATGGAGTGGTGTGGAATCGGTAGGACACGACTACAACGTCCGGTCTGGCCATTCCATCGCCTCGACCAAAATACCGGCTCAAAAGGTCCATAACTATAGATCCGACCATTGGATCGCGCTCAAATTTCATTCACGAGTTTCCGGAGGCTGTTTCCCATGGAGTGGCGTGGAATTGGTAGGACACGACTACAACGTCCGGTCGGGCAATTCCACCGAGACGACCAGAATACCGGCTGAAAAGGTCCATAACTATAGATCCGAACGTGTGATCGCGCTCAATTTTCATTCACGAGTTTCCGCAAGCTGGTTCCCATGGAGTTGCGTGGAATCGGTAGGACACGACTATGACATCCTATATGGCCATTCCACCGCCTCGACCAGAATACCGGCTCAAAAGGTCCATAACTATAGATCCGATCGTTGGATCGCGCTCAAATTTCATTCACGAGTTTCCGGAGGCTGTTTCCCATGGAGTGGCGTGGAATCGGTAGGACACGACTACAACGTCCGGTCTGGCCATTCCATCGCCTCGACCAAAATACCGGCTCAAACGGTCCATAACTATAGATCCGACCGTTGGATCACGCTTAAATTTCATTCACGAGTTTCCAGAGGCTGTTTCCCATGGAGTGTCGTGGAATCGGTAGGACACGACTACAACGTCTGGTCTGGCAATTCCACCGAGACGACGAGAATACCGGCTGAAAAGGTCCATAACTATAGATCCGAACATTGGATCGTGCTCAAATTTCATTCACGAGAGTCCGCATGCTGTTTCCCATGGAGTTGCGTGGAATCGGTAGGACACGACTACGACGTCCGGTCGGGCAATTCCGCCGACACGACCAGAATACCGGCTCAAAAGGTCTAGCACTATAGATCCGACCATTGGATCGCGCTCAAATTTCATTCACGAGTTTCCGCAGGCTGTTTCCCATGGAGTTGCGTGGAATCGGTACAACACGACGACGACATTCGGTAGGTCCCTTTAACCGAAAGTACTAGAATACCGGCTCAAAAGGTCCATAACTATAGATCCGACCGTTGGATCGCGCTGAAAGTTTTTCACGAGTTTTCATAGGCTGTTTTTCATGGAGTTGCGTGGAATCTGTATGACAAGACTACGACGTGCGGTCCGGCAAGACCACCGAGATGACCAGAATACCGGCTCAAAAGGTCCATATCTATAGCTTCGACCGTTGGATCGCGCTCAAAATTTTCTCACTGGTTTCCGGAGGCTGTTTCCTATGGAGTTGCGTGGAATCGGTACAAGAAGACTACGATGTCCGGTCGGGTAATTCCACCGAGACGACCAGAATACCGGCTCAAAAGGTCCACATCTATCGATCCGACCGTTGCATCGCGCTCAAAATTTTCTCACGGGTTTCCGGAGGCTATTTGCCATGGAGTTGCGTGGAATCGGTACGACACGACGAGAGTACCGGCTCAAAAGGTCCGTAACTATAGATCCGACCGTTGGATCGCGCTGAAACGTTTTTCACGAGTTCCCGGAGGTTGTTTTCCATGCAGGTGCGTGGAATCAGTACGGCACGACGACGTCGTCCGGTCGGGCAATTCCACAGAGACGACCAGAATACCAGCACAAAAGGTCCATAATTATAGATGCGACCGTTGGATCGCCCTCAAATTGTTTCCCCGATTTTCTGGAGTCTGTTTCGCAAGGAGTTGCGTAGAATCGGTACGACACGACGACGACATTCGATAGGTCCCTTTTACCGACAGTACCAGAATACCAGCTCAAAAGGTCCATAACTATAGATCCGACCGTTGGATCTCGCTCAAATTTTGTTCACGAGTTTCCGGAGGCAGTTTCCCATGGAGTTGCGTGGAATCGGTACAACACGACAAGAGTACCGGCTCAAAAGGTCCATAACTGTAGATCCGACCGTTGGCTCGCGCTCAAATGTTTTTCACGAGTTTCCACACGCTGTTTCCAATGGAGTTGCGTGGAATCAGTACGACACAACTACGACGTCCGGTCGGGCAATTCCACCGAGACGACCAGAATACCAGATCAAAAGGTCCTTAACTATAGATCCGACCGTTGGATCGCGCTCAAAATTCTTTCACGAGTTTCTGGAGGCTGTTTCCCATAGAGTTGCGTGGAATCAGTACGACAGGACGACGATGTCCGTTCTATCCCTTCCGCTGACCAGACCAGATTACCGGCTCAAAAGGTCCATATCTATAGATTCGACCGTTGGATCGCGCTCAAAATTTTCTCACGGGTTTCCGGAGGCTGTTTCCCATGGAGTTGCGTGGAATCGGTACGAGAAGACTACGACGTCCGGTCGGGCAATTCCACCGAGACGACCAGTGACACGACCAAAAGCTTGATGTCTTTTCCCAAGTGCAGGAGTGTCGAAGTAATAAATAACCCGGCAAGACCGGGGTCGAACCACAAAGAGGTTAATTGTATAAATTATAAATAACAATACAACAACAACAATAATAACAACAATAATAACAATAATAATAACAATAATAATACTCAGTACGTGGCGTTGTTATACCTGAGAATGATCTAAAAGATCGGGTCACAGGTTTCCAGCCTATATACTGAGTTTATGAAAAGATCAAAGATATATATTATATAATATAAACAGAATGTAAGTAATAATAATAATAACAATAATAATAATAATAATAAAAGCAGAAGATGAAGAAATTAATGAGAACTTTGAGATGAGAGATTAACGTAAGGATTAAACAATGATAAAAACAAATGTCAAGGTTAGAGGATCCACTAATGGTACTTCAAACAAGTATAGTATAAACTCTTATCACTTAGTTGAAAACCACACATAAAGGAGGTTCCAATCATATTATAAATTGTTAACATGATTACATTAGTTATCTTATTCGAATAAAGCTAATACTTGTAAATGTTGGCAGGCATTCATGATTATAACTTATGTTAACAACAAATCAAGTTCCTTTCATATCTCAGGTGTCGGTTATACCATACAATATGGGCTATGAAAGTGCCAAGTATTTGTTGTACCAAATATTATACAACATAAATCTAGATTAACCATTTAACAAGCAAAGTATTAAAAGTGAACAAGATAACAAATATAAAACATGTTAGTATCCAACGTTAAGGTCCATGTAAGTTTATATTATACTTATTCTTACACCATTAGTGTACCCTTTTCACCTTGACATAATTAACTTAGCTGAACATAATGAAATAAAGAAACATAAATGAACAAGATAAGAACATAAATGAGAAAGAGGTTAACTAAGTAAAGGAAATGAAATGAAGTGCATAAACTTGATATTAATAAAAGCAAGACATAAGCAATACAAAGAGAGAAAGCAATAGCATGATCTTGATCTGAACACCAAGATGCCTCAATACATGGTAAGTGCCTCCTTTTATAGGCCAAAAGTTGGAACTATTGATTTGTTGACTAATTGATGAGTGGGTGGCCACATCTTGACTAGATAACAATCCTTATCTTCTTGTCTGATGAAGACGTCATTGCTAACATCATAATTTGCCTAGAATCCTCAGGAATGTTCTAGGAAATTGTCTCAGCTTTCCAACAAAAAAAAGATGAGGTCATTTGGACTTCTAGAACTCAAGATATGGGCTGAACACTAAATAGTGTTTGGGCTGCAGGACAGCTTCGGACTTCTTCGTTGTTCCTTCAATTTGGACTTCAAAACGACCTTTTCAAATCTTGGGCTCCTCATGAAAGTTGTAGGCCTTTGTCTTACCTTTCCATCCATATAAAGTGGACCTAAATCCGAAATTTAGAGCTCCAGATATGATCCAATTACCGAGCAATGTTCTGGTTTGGACTGCACCGACATCTCTTTTCTAAGTTTGGCCATCTCTTTGTCCTTTAACTTTCAATGCTTAAACTCATCAATCAATCCTTTTATTTATGTGATAGTCCTGCATTTAAAATGAGCATTTACCATAAATTAAGGTATCTTATAATATCAAAAATGTTATTATAAAACATGCTTTAGTTAAGGAGTTATTGATACTTCAAGTGCAAAATGATGATATAAAACCTTGATAAACATGCACTTTTAAGTACTAATCACACCCCCCAACCAGCTTATTACTAGTCCCTAGTAATCTAAAGCGTTAAAATAGAGAAACAATTTGCAAGTTCCACAAAGCAAGGCATTCATCATTCAACTTCCATTAATCTATCCAGATAAACAAACTCTCATTAAATTTATATTCTTGCTTCATACTTCGTAAACAAGATATTAATAAACCTTCTTTTTGTGTGCTCAATGAAAACATAGATGATGGGGCTTTTGTTGGAAGAAAACAATATTATGTTCAAATGTTTAAGGTGAACTTCCGGGTTGGGATTATTATTATTATTTTTTTCTTTTTATTTATATACACATACAACTTAAAACACAATGTATCTTTAACCCATGTAACGAGTTTTAGGCTAATGACTCCCAGACCAGTTGATCTTAGGGCATTAGGTGTTGAGACACCCCTACGAGCTTAACAACTCGGGTTGCAGATACTGATACGTAGATAGTGCAATGTTTGATTCCCTTAAGCTTTTCTCCTTAACCCATGTAACAAGCTTTGGGCCAATAGCTCCCAAGTCAGTTGACTTTAGGGTATTAGGTGTTAAAACACCCCTTCGGGCTTAATTGCTTAGGTTAGGGAGGCTACGAAACCAAACTTATCCACGTTTTATTATCATCAATACTATCTTTTTTTCTTTTTTTCTTTTTTTCTTTTTTGCAAATTATATACTATCCTTTTCCCTTAGTTGTTACCTTCAACAAAAGAACATAATTAATGTAATAATCCAATGTGCAACCCACAATCATATGTTAAAGTGTGTGTGTGAAAATGAAGGTTTAATAATACTTGTCAAATGAGTATAGGAGCAGAATCAAGTGATAACAATGTGAGAGTTTGTAAACCTGAATATTTCAAGAAGTATTATGATAGACCTTGGTAATGAAACTTACTAAGATGCGTCTCTAGAGTCAATAAAATTGATTCCATACTCTGCCATCCTAATAACAATTTTGTCAAATGGTTTTAATAATAACAAAAACAGTTAGCAAGTTAGTATTTTTTTTTTTTTTTTAACTACTACCCTCTCCCCCCAACCAAAACGAGACATTGTCCTCAATGTTCGAAGGTAGAAAGATAGAGTATAGAAGACATCACCTGAAACAGTGAACAATGACAAACCTGAAACACACTTAAACAAACATAAGAAGTAACAAAACAAAATAATATGCTATTAATAAAACCAAAAGACACAAGTTTTCACAGATGAAGGCTCAAATCTAATCTAAGCTTTTTACGGCTTTCCTTAGTTGACCAATCTAGGCGACTCATGCAGGGATCAATGATAGGGATGAAAGATTGTAGTTGGTCAATCAATTGTTCAGCAGTAGCAGCAGAGATTATGATTTGTCGTGCCGAAGATGTTAAAAATTCTTGTTCCACAGCTTGATCAAGGAAAGACAGCAACTTATCATAAAAACCATTAACATTTAACAAACCTATAGGTTTATGGTGAATGTGCAGTTGGGCCCAAGATGAAATATGAAAGATTTCTTCCAATGTGCCCAAACCTCCTGGTAAGGCAATGAAGGCATCAGCACGGTTAAACATGGTATTCAGTCGGTCAGACATTGTGGAGACCTGTAATTCCTCTCCAATTGTTTTTCCAATGATATCCCCATTTGCTAAAGCTTTGGGGACAACCCCCAAAACTTGACTGCCTCCTAAAAATGCAGCCATTGACACACCTCCCATTAACCCAAGGCTGCCTCCCCCATACACTAAATGAATCTTTCTCTCAGCTAGTACCCGACCAAGATGATTTGCTGATTCTAAAAACTCTTTTTCTTTCCCAGAACTGGATCCACCGAAAACACAAATATTTCTTATCTGATGACTTGAGGAACCTGCCATTTCTACACACTTCTATATTTGATGAATGTATGGGATGAGTAGAAATGAAGGGAAGGAAGAGAAGAATTTATAGATGAAAAAGTGAAAATGCAATCATACCACCTATATGTAGGCCAGCTGTAGTCTCACAAACTCTCTCTCTCTCTCTCTTTATTAATTATTTATTTTGAAAAAGCATGTATGTACAGGTAGTTGTGATTGTGGCTCACATCTTCCCTTGGTTTTACGTCCAAGAACGGCTTAAACGCCCTCTATGGGTCGGGGATAGGCTTCCCATCCAGTTTTCTTAAAAACTGGCAAACAGGGTCTTTTTTAGTCAGATTCCCAAGACTAAGTCGATCATGTTCTTTATGGAATTGTGGCCATAAATCATGAATTACACGATGCACATCTCTACTAGGATGCGTCTCAAGGGTCAACAAAAGATTATCTAAAGACCCCTTACTCAGGCCATCGATGACTACTTCCATGGAACTCCATAGGAAACACCAATCGATGACTACTTTCCCGATGAATCTTTATTTGTCGTTTCTACGATGCCTTGGTTTGCTAATATTGTTAATTTTCTTGTTTCAGGACAATTGCCAGCTCATTGGAATACCCAAGACAAAAGAAAGTTCTTGAACGAAGTGAAGAACTTTTATTGGGATGACCCTTATTTATTCAAATATTGTCCTGATCAAATATTTCGAAGATGCATTCCTGACAGTGAGGTAAGTAGTGTCATTAAATTTTGTCATTCTGAGGCATGTGGGGGTCATTTCTCATCAAGAAAGACAGCTGCAAAAATCTTACAAAGTGGATTTTACTGGCCCACCATGTTCAAAGACTCACATGCATTCTGTAAGATTTGTGAAAATTGTCAAAAGTTGGGATCTATTTCAAAACGTCACATGATGCCTTTAAATCCTATTCTTGTCATTGAGATCTTTGACTGTTGGGGTATAGATTTCATGGGTCCATTTCCTCCATCATTTGGTTTCTTGTACATATTGGTCGCAGTAGATTATGTTTCAAAATGGATAGAGGCAATTCCAAGTCGAACCAATGATCACAAAACAGTGATAAAGTTTTTGAAAGAAAACATTTTAAGTCGATTTGGAATCCCTCGAGCCATGATAAGTGATGGTGGAACACACTTTTGCAACAAGCCATTTGAGTCTTTAATGAAGAAATATGGAATCACACACAAAGTTGCCACCCCTTATCATCCTCAGACAAGTGGACAAGTAGAGCTTGCTAATAGGGAGATCAAACAAATCTTGGAGAAAACAGTGAACCCTAATAGGAAAGACTGGTCTTTAAGACTTAATGATGCACTTTGGGCTTATCGAACTGCTTATAAAACATCATTAGGTATGTCACCTTATAGACTAGTCTATGGAAAACCTTGTCACTTGCCTGTGGAAATTGAACATAAAGCTTATTGGGCTATTAAAGCTTTCAATTCAAGCCTTGATGATGCTAGTCAGCTGCGAAAATTGCAAATAAATGAGCTTGAGGAAATAAGAAATGATGCATATGACAATTTGAAAATTCATAAAGCAAGAATTAAAGAGTTTCATGACAAGAAAATACTGAGAAAAACATTTAATGTTGGTCAAAAAGTCTTGCTTATAATTCTCGACTCCATTTATTCCTGGAAAACTACGATCAAGATGGAGCGGTCCTTTTATTGTGAAACATGTGTATCCATATGGGGCCTGTGATATTGAGAATCCAAAGAATGGCAATGTTTTCAAGGTAAATGGGCATCGTTTGAAAGTTTATTTTGATAATTTTTCGGTTGAAAATGACTCTATTGAATTGAGTGATCCTGTATATAAAGATTGATTCTTTTTCTCACATTTTTTTGTGTTTTGTTGTTTTGCTAGTCTCTCTTTCACCCCGGTCAAATGGCGGATAACGGTACTCCGTGACTTAAGTCGGTTCTTTCAGTTTCCCAAATAACTGATATCTGTATATATTTGTACAATTCTTAGCTCTTTCTTCCTTCTTTGAATATCTTCTCTAATTCTCTTTTGAAATATATTTTCTTTTGAATATCTTCTCTAATTCTCTTTTGAAATAT
This sequence comes from Populus davidiana x Populus alba var. pyramidalis, assembly GCA_027475595.1. NCBI lineage: Eukaryota > Viridiplantae > Streptophyta > Magnoliopsida > Malpighiales > Salicaceae > Populus > Populus davidiana x Populus alba var. pyramidalis. Next base: position 3,264 of record JANKYH010000719.1, on the reverse strand, counting down.
ATTTTCTTTTGATAATTTTTCGGTTGAAAATGACTCTATTGAATTGAGTGATCCTGTATATAAAGATTGATTCTTTTTCTCACATTTTTTTTGTGTTTTGTTGTTTTGCTAGTCTCTCTTTCACCCCGGTCAAATGGCGGATAACGGTACTCCGTGACTTAAGTCGGTTCTTTCAGTTTCCCAAATAACTGATATCTGTATATATTTGTACAATTCTTAGCTCTTTCTTCCTTCTTTGAAATGTTTTCAAGGTAAATGGGCATCGTTTGAAAGTTTATTTTGATAATTTTTCGGTTGAAAATGACTCTATTGAATTGAGTGATCCTGTATATAAAGATTGATTCTTTTTCTCACATTGTTTTGTGTTTTGTTGTTTTGCTAGTCTCTCTTTCACCCCGGTCAAATGGCGGATAACGGTACTCCGTGACTTAAGTCGGTTCTTTCAGTTTCCCAAATAACTGATATCTGTATATATTTGTACAATTCTTAGCTCTTTCTTCCTTCTTTGAATATCTTCTCTAATTCTCTTTTGAAATATATCCATTAACCCAAGGCTGCCTCCCCCATACACTAAATGAATCTTTCTCTCAGCTAGTACCCGACCAAGATGATTTGCTGATTCTAAAAACTCTTTTTCTTTCCCAGAACTGGATCCACCGAAAACACAAATATTTCTTATCTGATGACTTGAGGAACCTGCCATTTCTACACACTTCTATATTTGATGAATGTATGGGATGAGTAGAAATGAAGGGAAGGAAGAGAAGAATTTATAGATGAAAAAGTGAAAATGCAATCATACCACCTATATGTAGGCCAGCTGTAGTCTCACAAACTCTCTCTCTCTCTTTATTAATTATTTATTTTGAAAAAGCATGTATGTACAGGTAGTTGTGATTGTGGCTCACATCTTCCCTTGGTTTTACGTCCAAGAACGGCTTAAACGCCCTCTATGGGTCGGGGATAGGCTTCCCATCCAGTTTCTTAAAAACTGGCAAACAGGGTCTTTTTTAGTCAGATTCCCAAGACTAAGTCGATCATGTTCTTTATGGAATTGTGGCCATAAATCATGAATTACACGATGCACATCTCTACTAGGATGCGTCTCAAGGGTCAACAAAAGATTATCTAAAGACCCCTTACTCAGGCCATCCTTAATGAATTGTATTTTATCTTCACGGTTTACAGATACCATTCCTAAAGAACGACATGTCGCATTACAAGTCCATCTGGCACATCTGTGACAGACTTTCAGTCGTTTGCATGACGTTTCTTTGCAAAAGTGCTTTTACCTGTTCCAGGCATGTGTGAAATGAAAGAATTGGAGGATCACCTGATAATCGAACCTTTGCTTCAATTAACCAACGAATATCTTCAGGATTCCATGATTCATTAACAACCTCAATCTTGCACACCTAGCACGGTAAATTTTATTAATCGCATTTGGAGGCAAAGCGGGAAAATACCTTTTCAACTTTTCAAGAGTGGTGTCCATTTCAAAAGAGAATTAGAGAAGATATTCAAAGAAGGAAGAAAGAGCTAAGAATTGTACAAATATATACAGATATCAGTTATTTGGAAACTGAAAGAACCGACTTAAGTCACGGAGTACCGTTATCCGCCATTTGACCGGGGTGAAAGAGAGACTAGCAAAACAACAAAACAAAAAAAAATGTGAGAAAAAGAATCAATCTTTATATACAGGATCACAATTCAATAGAGTCATTTTCAACCGAAAAATTATCAAAATAAACTTTCAAACGATGCCCATTTACCTTGAAAACATTGCCATTCTTTGGATTCTCAATATCACAGGCCCCATATGGATACACATGTTTCACAATAAAAGGACCGCTCCATCTTGATCGTGTTTTCCAGGAAATAAATGGAGTCGAGAATTATAAAGCAAGACTTTTTGACCAACATTAAATGTTTTTCTCAGTATTTTCTTGTCATGAAACTCTTTATTCTTGCTTATGAATTTTCAAATTGTCATATGCATCATTTCTTATTTCCTCAAGCTCATTTATTTGCAATTTTCGCAGCTGACTAGCATCATCAAGGCTTGAATTGAAAGCTTTAATAGCCCATAAGCTTATGTTCAATTTCCACAGGCAAGTGACAAGGGTTTTCCATAGACTAGTCTATAAGGTGACATACCTAATGATGTTTTATAAGCAGTTCGATAAGCCCAAAGTGCATCATTAAGTCTTAAAGACCAGTCTTCCTATTAGGGTTCACTGTTTTCTCCAAGATTTGTTTGATCTCCCTATTAGCAAGCTCTACTTGTCCACTTGTCTGAGGATGATAAGGGGTGGCACTTTGTGTGTGATTCCAATTTCTTCATTAAAGACTCAAATGGCTTGTTGCAAAAAGTGTGTTCCACATCACTTATCATCTTGCATCGAGGGATTCCAAATCGACTTAAAATGTTTTCTTTCAAAAACTTTATCACTGTTTGTGTGTCATGGTTCGACTTGGAATTGCCTCTATCCATTTTGAAACATAATCTACTGCGACCAATATGTACAAGAAACCAAATGATGGAGGAAATGGACCCATGAAATCTATACCCCAACAGTCAAAGATCTCAATGACAAGAATAGGATTTAAAGGCATCATGTGAGTTTTGAAATAGATCCCAACTTTTGACAATTTTCACAAATCTACAGAATGCATGTGAGTCTTTGAACATGGTGGGCCAGTAAAATCCACTTTGTAAGATTTTGCAGCTGTCTTTCTTGATGAGAAATGACCCCACATGCTCAGAATGACAAAATTTAATGACACTACTTACCTCACTGTCAGGAATGCATCTTCGAAATATTTGATCAGGACATATTTGAATAAATAAGGGTCATCCCAATAAAAGTTCTTCACTTCGTTCAAGAACTTTCTTTTGTCTTGGGTATTCCAATGAGCTGGCAATTGTCCTGAAACAGAAAATTAACAATATTAGCAAACCAAGGCATCGTAGAAACGACAAATAAAGATTCATCGGGAAAGTAGTCATCGATTGGTGTGATGTCAGATTTCGAATCTGTTGTTAATCTTGCAAATGATCTGCAACAACATTTTCGGTGCCTTTCTTGTCTTTGATTGTGATATCAAATTCTTGAAGTAACAAAATCCACCGCACCATCTAGCCTTAGAATCTTTCTTAGAAAGAAGATATTTCATGCTGCAATGATCACTAAAAACACAACAGGTGAGCCAACAAGATAAGATCTGAATTTATCACAAGCAAATACTACTGCAAGTAAT